>CM046444.1:11252762-11472762 GCA_025506515.1 Flaveria trinervia
TAATTATAATAATAAAAACAATATTAATAATCATAATATAATAATATAATAATAATATAATAATAATATAATAATAATAATAATATAATAATAATAATAATAATAATAAAACAAATAATACTACTAATAATTGTGAAGAAAAAAATATTTATTATAATAATAATAATATCACCCATAATTTAATTAATAGTGATTAATAAAAGATTTAAATATAATTTTGTTTAATTACCGTATTATAATATTAATGTCGTGCGCCAATGATAAGATCAAGGTCGGTTCGAAAATGAGTAAATTACACAAGGATAATAAATGCATAATGAACGTTAACGAGTTTCGAGTCATTGAAGGATCTGATAGTGACGGATGTCACACAATCCATCTGGCATCCTCGTCCTTATGATTACATTAAGAACCATTACTTTTCTCTTTATTTTTCAATTAAATAATATTTTTTCTTACTTTTATTATTACTTTTTTCTCATCCACTCACAATCACTTTCAAAAATATTAAGAAATTTATGAGAACCGTGTCATATTTCATCAAATATAAAGAAACACGGTACAATCTTTATATATTTTCTGTTCTTTTTCACATACAATCATTTACAATTATCTCATATTATATACGACACTCAATCATATGTATATAAGTAACAGGCTATGAATTCTCAAAGTATTTTATATGAGCAATCGAAATGATCATTAGAAATAAAGAATCAAAGCAAAGAATATGGATTAGTTCAACACATTAACAAACGATTAAATTATGGTGTTTATTCCGTATGAAATTAATTTTAAATGCTACCTATTACTCTTTGAAATACCCTTTCTCATGTTTCGTTCTTATTTCAGCTTCAAAAAATGTTCGAAACTTTTGGAACGAGTGTCTTCTCATTTTTTCTTTAGGCTAAAATGGTCAAATGTTAAATAATATATAATTGAAATTCAACGTCATTTTGAAGGAAATCGTCATCCTTTGGATCATTTATGTATGTAAACATCACATGATTCACATTCTCTCAAATTTCCTCAATTCCACGTGTCCTTCAGTCGTCTCCCTCTCAAAAACACCACTTGTCATCTCTATTTTATAGACGCAGGGGCGGAACTACCGCTATGAGTATAGGGTCAAGTGACCCCATTGATTTTTGAACGGGTAATGTACTGTATAATAACGTTTTCTTGAGTGAACTTATAACTTTTCAGGAGGTGAACTATCTTAGGTGGTTGGTTCGACCCTTGCAAAGGTTTAATTTTACACATCTTTTTATTTATTAAATTTACCTTTTTACCCTTAAATATTAACCCTAACCCAAAGTCCCAAACCCTTCCCCCATAATCAATGTTTTATTCCTACTGTCATTCAATCCCGTTTGAAATCTCAAACCCCCATGGCCCCATCTCCCAATCAGCCTTCCCCGTTGCTTGTTCGACCTCTGACTACCTTGCATCCTAGCTCCGGCAGTCACGACCGACAAGCAAGTCGTGCTTTCTAGTCAAGCTTTCAGGTTAGTTTCTAACTTTCTTGTCTCTTGAGTAGTTGAGTTTATAACCTAATTTTTTTATTTGTTTATATAATTATTTTTCTAGATTAGAAGGTTCAAACCTTAGATTTATACTTATTTTTCATTGTTCTTCGTTAACCTATTTAAGTGATTTTGGTATTTAGATTGTGTTCAAGCACTAATTTACACTCATTTTAGAGAACTTGAGAGGGTTTTAGTACAATGGTAAAACTATTTTGTAGTTAGAGTAGTATAAATCTCCTTGAATTTGACTTTGCTGATTATCATCTTCAATTCTTACTTCTGAGTATCATTTCTTGCTTTTGCCGAATCTAAATGACTAAATACTAATCTTCTATAAATATATAATCTGGTTGATACAGACATATATGAGTAATCATTTGATAATTATTTTTGATTTCTAGTTTATACTAAATAAACATTAAAACATTAGGTAAAGAATACTTATTTGTTAGACACTTAATCAAATTGATTTATTTTGTTAATTATTAAGTTGATTTGTTCATTTTATTGAGAGTATGTGTACTACTATAGTTTAAAAGACTATTTAGACTTGTATAGTTTAAAAGACTATTTAGACTTGTATAGTTTAAAAGACTATTTAGACTTGTATAGTTGCGTTATTTGATTCTGATCATATATTCTTATTTTGCCAATATGCTCTCATTTCTATAAAACAAATTAACATTAAGGAGCACTAAAAACAAATTAACATTAAGGAGCACTAAGTGATTCAATCAATCCATGTAATCAACCAGAACATCAAAATCAAAACAGATTTATGAACTATTAAAGAAACTAGTGATAAGTTATGCTACAGGTCATGATACATACGAACATAAAGAAAACTTAGATGTCTAAATTGTAATGAAAATATAAATATTAATTTATTATTTCTTGGAATACTTTATACAAAGTTATGTGTAATGATCTCACCATAATAAATAAGATGAAACTAGAAGAGCTACTTGACCCAATCTGATCGGACGACCCGAATTTTTTTATGTTGTTTCGTTAAAAATCTAATCATATAGAAAAGTGACCCCATAGGAAATAATTCATGGTTCCGCCACTGTATAGACGTGTCACGTGTGTATCAATTTAAGTTTCAGTTTCATTGGTTTGAAAATTTTTCTTCCAGTCGAAATTGAAATTTTAATCATATTTATAGTTACAAAACCATACCGAAAACCTAAAATATGATAATCTAATTAGGGTTATTGGTTTCGGTTTTAATGAAAGTGAAATCGGATCTCCTAAGTGGGACAAGCTAAAATGTAGTTTTATAGAACCAAAAGCCGATTAGCTAATTCGATTTAGTTTAGAATCGAACCAAAAATCGAATACGTAACCCTCTTCAGTTTCAAAAGATTTCGGTGTTTTGAGTTTTTCAGATTAGCTGGTTTGAAACTGGATATTAAATCAAATAAAAAACATATTTTCCAACCATTTCTACTTTGCCTCCTAAAATGTTGTACATTTGTAGTTCAACACTTACTAATTGTCGAATGTGCTTTTTCATTCTTTTTTATTAATCTTTTCACTACATTCACTTAAGTATCAAATACATGTTTAAGTATTGTGTGTTACTTGTACTAACATCAAAAAATCGTAACAAAGCAGTACATTGAAGGGGATGTTTATCGCATGTGTAACTTTATATATGAAAAATGAAACTTGGACATTGTTTCTTCATATTAAAAAAACTATCGCAAACTCATGTGTGGCCAGGGGCCGAACTTAGCATATAGGGGGAGGGTCAACTGAGCCTGTATAATTTTTTTCTATATGTAACGTTTTTTATGGTTTTTATTCGACTTCGTAATTTTTTAAATGCCGACCCTACGGAAAACTTTACGACCCGGGAACCCAAATAAGTTTTTAAGAATCTTTAACCCACTAACAATTAAACTAAGAGTTTGTTTTTTTCTAAATTTAATAAGTCTAAACTCTAATAACCAATTAAGTATATTTTGTATTAAATCTACTCAGCATGTTTAGCTAACTAAAAGCTCAATTAATTTTTCATTACTTCGTTATCAATCTATCATTTCATAAGTCTAAAATTCACTTAAAAGTTACCCTTAGACACTACTTACGAATTGATGTTTACTAAGAGAATATTAGTAACTTTAGCCCAAGATTATCAAATTGCAATTCCTGTTTTGCTACTTCGTGCGGCGACGAATCAAGACCTCGAGTTTTTTAATTGTGCTTGTTATGGATTCCAATAAACTATTTTTATATGTTTACGTATTCTAATAATCGAAGTGTTGACATATGATCATATCATTTTTGTCTTATATACTCACACATTTATAGCACATGTGTTCTGATTTAACTATTTTTTTTACTTTTAGTTTTACAAATGAATAATATAAATAATTGATTAAATATATACTTAAACATATTCGTTGATTTTGTTTTTAAGGTTTATTGGGATTTTAGGAAAGAAAGTTATCTCAACCTCATCGTCAAGTGATGCTCCTGAAAAAATTGATTTAGAATATCTTTCATTGAAATCTTCCATGCATAAAACCAATCAACATGCATTTATGTGAACAGACCCGACTTGAACCGAAAACTTCAACATCAAGTTCAGGTTTACTCGAGAACTGAAAAACCGACTCTGAAAGAAAAAAAATTCCTGGATCCACTTCTTTACGTGGCTGTAAGGTTCGTGATAATGTTCAAAACTTTATATATGAAAACGAAGCCGTTAAAAAGATTAGTGTCAGGATCAGTTATAAAAATAAACAAGTTACTATGAAAGAAACACTAATAAGAATAAGTATGTAAGAATTTGTATTTTATAACACAACATGTTTTAAAAGTTAAAAGGATAAAAGAAAACGAAAAAAATTAACAATCAAATTGAATCAAATTTCAGATTGTATGTTTGTGTTTTGATGAATTGTAAATTACAACACAATGATTTAGTAGACTGATATCCGGTGCGTACACAGTGGGGTTAGTTGGCAAAACTGAAACATTCTGCATTTTGGTTTGATAATATTGTAAAATTTTGATGAATCCTTGAATTAAAAAAACAATAAAAAAAATCAAGAAAAAGGAAGAAGAAGAGAAAAAAAGGCACTAAGTACAACTCATCCACGCATATAAACACGACTTGCACGAATCATGATATGATGTCGAATAGCGCTAACTAGTTAAACTTAGAGCATGATTAACTTTTCAAGTCACATGATTAAGTTAACTTAACAAGCGTTTTTAAAAAATGGTATAGACGTCTAATTAAGTGAGGTTAATTGAGAGATGATAAAACGTGCAATTGTCCACAACGTATACCTTTATTACCTCCGTTTTTATGTGAGATTGAGCCTTTAATTTTTTATTATTTGCATTTCGCATGCATTTCTTTGTTTGAGTGTTTATATCACACGATCACGTGCATTTTAGAACTTGTCTAGGTTATACGTGTTGAGACCATGAACTTTGGACTTGCACTGAAGTGATAGAGGCACCTAAGATTTAGCCTTGTGTTTAGCCTGTAACTACCTTACCTTGAAATCATCCACTAGTTAGCCACTTTGAGCCATTTATTCACCGTTTTCTTCGGTTTACACCCATGTTAAACCTAGCCTTTGTTCATTTAATCCCTTTTTTGTGTTAACCTGAGTGTTTTAAAAAATCCGTCTAAGTTAGTGTTTAAATAGTGTGATCCAATTGTTACGTTCAATTAGTTAAAAGAACAAAAAGAGAGAAAAAAAAATAAAAAACTGGAAGAAAAAAAAGAAAGAAAGAAAAGAAAAAAAGGTGAAAAAATATGTCTATTAGTAGTTAGTTTGTTAAAGGATTCAAGTTTGGTCCTTTGTTTTATTTATCATTTGCGTATTTTATTCGTGTTTAGCCTAGCGAAGTCGGATTTCTCTAACACCTTAGCATTGTTTTTCCCTTGTTTTTTCCTACCCATCACCTTAGCCACGTTACAACCCGTGTTAAGACCTACTTGATTTGTGCAGAGTTCAATTGTTAGTTGGTGTAAATATGATGTCTTTACCAGCTTATAACAATGTCATGTCGTGATAATATCGAGAGTACCACATATATAAACTAGTACATCTTAAACTAGTCCACTAAACAAGTCGAGAGGAGAGGACATTGTGAGAAGTTGTGGATTATTGTGTGTTTTGAGTCTTTAAATAAACTAAATTTAGTTAGTACGTCTATTTTTTATCATTCGTTTGTTAAGTTGTAATTCTATTGATTGTGACTAAATAATTGATTGTGTCTTTAGAAAAAACACACTAATTTGATTTTATACTTACGCATTTAAACGTGTTGATGTTAAATATGTCATGTGATGAGTTTGCTTAGGGACAAACAACGTTTAAGTGTGGGGATATTTGATATACCTTCAATTATACATATTCCACATAAATATTCCCTCACTTTTGATTAGTTTGTAAATAGTTTTTGTTGAATATTAAGCTTAATTGATTCATATTGAGTTTAGAGTTTAAAAAAACTACTTGAAAATTGATGAATTTTATTAAACATGAAACTAGTAATTAATATTATTTAAGTAAACTATCTATGAGTATAAATACAAAACTTAATTAAATACTAAAATGGTGTAAACGTCAAATCATTAATGTAATTAAGTGGATTTTAATTCAAAATTAAAGTTAAAAAGTTCATTTATCTGAATGGTTATCATTAAGAAACTAACTTGAATTTCAAATAGTTGTAGGCCTATTATAATATTAATTATTTGCTTGTTCAACTTCACTTGAATAACCCACGATGAGATTCCAACAAATAATGATGAATGCTAAATATATATTCGAGTTGTAGAGAATAATACTAAAAAAAGGCCCATTATGAAGTTTGATGTAACACCCGGTTATTTTTGTTTTTTTTGAAGACTCAAACAAAAGAATAAAGTGAAGAAAAAGAAAGAAAAGATATATTACCCAAGTTGAGGGGTAAAAAGTGTCAAAAGGACAAAAAAGTTTAAAAGTTGGTGAATAAAGCAACATGGCCGCCCATGTTGCCTATTCACATCAACTCTCGGATATTTTTAGAAAGAGAAGAGAGGAGAGCTGAAAACTCTCGGGTTTTGAAGAGAAACAAGAAAAAAAGTGTGAATTCAAGATAAGAATTCGTGTGCTTATAGCGTTCTTAACTGGTTTTTATCCTGGTTGTATGCTTATGTGTGTTTGTATATTCGGTTGGGTGTGTTTGGTGGGTTTTAGGTGTTTGAACTCAATTTGAAAACGGGTTTGAAGAAGTCTTACCCAAAGAGCTGCAAAGGTGAGTTCTAGAACCCATCTTTTACATGTTTTTAACTGATTTTGAGGCTGGAAATACATGTATGAACGTTTTATAAAAGTCGGTTTTCATACGCGTATATGTGTATGTTGCGGGTGGGGTTTGATTTTGGGCTATGTTTATGTTTGATGGTGGTATGTATATGTTTCTATGGCTTAGAATGTAAGATTTAAGCTTAGAACATGCATGATAGGTGATGTTGGGGATTGAAATCTGATGTTTAGGTGCGAATGAGGCTGCTCATGCGCCTAAGTTTTAGAATTTGCCTAAGTGTTCCCACACGTCCGAAACTCCATGTGTCCAAATAGGGCTCATGCGCCTGAAATGTCTTCATGCGCTTAGATGGCCATGCAACTAAAGTCAATGCGGATGAAGAGTCTACTGGAGGAGAGCTGATTGTTCTTCCGCGTTGACAAATGCGGAAGACTAGAAGTGATGCGGACAAGTTCTGCTCTTGCGCATTGACAAATGCGGAAGAGTAAGAGGAAATACGGAAGAGTAAGAGGAAATGCGGATGAGCAAGAGGAAATGCGGAATAGTAAGAGGAAATGCGGATGAGTAAGAGGAAATGCAGATGAGTAAGAGGAAATGCGGATGAGTAAGAAGAAATGCGGATGAGTAAGAGGAAATGCGGATGAGCAAGAGGAAATGCGGATGAGCAAGAGGAAATGCGGATGAGCAAGAGGAAATACGGCCAAAGGTCATGTGACTAGAGGAAATGCGGCTAGAAGTCATGCGACTGAAGTCCATGTGCCTGAATGCCATGCGACTGAGGTTCATACGCATGAAAGTTATGCGACTGAAGGCTATGCGACTGAGAGTCCATACACCTAAGTGTTCATTCGTCCCATAGTGTTCATACGCTTAAGTGTTCATTCGCCCCATAGTGTTCATACGCCTAAGTGTTCTCATGCGTTTGGAAGGCCATGCGACTGAATAGTGCTCATACACCCAAATAGGGCTCATGCGCCCGAAAGAACGTGGTTTACTTTCTGATTTTCGAGGGAATGTGTAGATGTAGGCTTTGACTTGGGAGGTTCCCGAGGGTTCATGTAAGTTGACTTTCGAGGTCATAGATGATGTGGTGGGCGATGTATGATATGTGATGTATGATTGATGCTTATGTGATAGTGTATGTGATGTATGATTGATGGTTATGTGATGGTGTATGTGATGTATGATTGATGCTTATGTGATGGTGTATGTGATGTATGATTGATGCTTATGTGATGGTGTATGTGATGTATGATTGATGCTTATGTGATAGTGTATGTGATGTATGATTGATGTATAATGATTATGTATGTTATGTATGATGATGCGTGATGATGTTATGCGTATGTATGATATGTTTTCTTATGTTCCTTATTACGTAGTATGATGTGACTTTACGTGGTGTGATTTTGTTAATGAACGTAAAGTATTATCTTAACAAAGTAAAATCTTTAAGATAATGAAAGTGGAACATAATGAATAAACGAATAAAAAGCCTTGCAAGCAACTAGAAGGAGGTTCACAACTCATTGAGAGTTGTTAGCTCAATTGTGTGTGTCTACAACGTGCGTTTTGGCTAACTCATAAGGGTTCATACACACAGTAAGAGTTCAGTCTAGGTGACTGCTCCAATACGTGCGTTTTCCTAATTACTATGTGTTATAAAACGTTCGATCTTGGCGAACCTATAAGAGTTCACACACACAGGAGGAGTCTGTCCTGGTGACCACTCCGTATATGCGTTATGGGGTCCTTGTCGCTTAACCCTGGACAAATTGCTTGGTGCTCTAGAGGGGAGGGTTAAGTACATGACAAGACCTAGATAGAAGTGAAAGATAATAAATGTACGAAATGTACAAAACAAACGATGATGAGGATAACAATTGTTACCTTGATGTACGTATGATGTGTGATCATGTGCGATAGTAATGAAAATGCTTTAATGAATGAAAGGTAATATAATGTTTTATAAAACTAGAACTCACTCAGCAAGGCTGACTTTTTATGCATTTTCCAATTGGCAGCTAATAGTTGCTGAGGATGGCACGGGGATAACTACTTGGCTCTTTTTGGATAGCATCCGTTTTCATAATGTTTTTGCGATGTAATGCAACAAGTGTTTTGTAATCTGTCAACAATGTATTATTTTGCAAAAGTGATTATCATGAAATGGATGTTTAAATTTTTCCGCTGCAATGGTTTATTTAAGTTAATGAAATTATATGTTTTATGTGCGATGATTGACCAGCTGTGAGCGTCCGAGGAACGGGGCCTTACAAGTTGGTATCAGAGCCAAGGTTTAAGTGAAATGGGTAAATTTTCAATATAAACCTTAATTTAAACTGAAAATAGGACAGAAAGGGAAGAGATGCCAGTCCGAGTAGCTGCGTGCCATTAGGTATTTTCTTAATGTTAATCGGTATTACGTGCACATGTTATGTGGTTTATGTGCTGTTTGTAGATTTAAATACTGATGTAGTCAGGATAGGTAATGCTTGGGGTATGAAGAGTAAAGTAAGTGGCTAATCACAACTGGTCATTGTAATTAGGGACTTACTATACTTGACATAAACTAAGTTGTTCCCTTGAATGACCGCGTTAGTGTTTGAATCTTATAGCATGTTAGAGGATGGCTGGTGGTAGATCTTCGAAGGTGTTGCCAGGAGAAGGTTGTGATGGACGTTGTGCGGGACCGCGTGTCACAAGAAGCATGGTTAGGGCTGCTGAAAAAGCACTTGAAGAGCCCTAGATCCATCACCCAGAAGGCGGTGATAATAGTGCTAACCGGAGGACCTCATTGAAAGAGGTTGTGGTAGAGGGAGTTCAACAGGTTATGCAGATGATTTTGCCGTCTATGGTGACTAAGGTAATTAGGGCGATGAAGGAGACGACCGTGATTGAAGTGAACAAGAAGGGTAGCAGCAACAAGAATTGGAACAGAAAACGGGTTGAACGTGGGGGTTACACTCCGAACAACAAGGTTGCTAGGACGGATGACCGGCGTGTAGCTTCGTCCGGTGCCAAGACAAGGAAGTGTGGTAAGTGTGCTAAAGGGCATACAAGGGAATGTAGGTAGGGATCAAACCTCTGCTTCAAATGTGGGAGTCCCGGTCATCTGGCAAGAGATTGTGAGGTGATAAAGTGTTATAACTGCAGTGGAAGGGGTCACATAAGCAGGGACTGCAAGAAGCCAAGGGTAGAGAGTTCTGGAGCAAGGAAGACAACCAGAACTAAAGGGCAGAAGGTGAGCACAGGGTCTTCACGATGACGCAGGAGGAGGCTAGGATGGACCCTGATGTTGTGTCAGCTACGTTTCTAGTAAACCAAACTTTAGCCTCGGTGCTATTTGATTTTGGTTCTAGTAAGAGTTTTATTGCTGCTACTTTCTGTGCTAAATTGTGTGTTAGTTGTAAGAATATAGATACGCCATTCGATGTGGAAACTGCCATAGGTAAGTCTACCAGGATTTCAAAGATGATAGAGGGTTGTGACATAGAACTAGAAGGTCACAAAGGTCACAAGTTTCCTGTTAGACCATTTATGATTACCTTAGGCAGGTTTGACGTAGTCCTAGGAATGGATTGGTTGGCGGACTACAAGGCAAACATCGTGTGTCGCAAGAAGATGATTCGATTGATAGCACCTGACGGGAGTTCGGTGACAATCTACGGTGATCGAGTTACGACTACCGTGAAGGTGATTTCGATGGCGGTGGCGGGAAAGTTCATGAGGCGTGGATGTAGTGCCTACTTGGCCAACGTAAAGGACATGGATACGCCAACACCACAACTGACCAATGTACCGGTGGTGTGTGACTTTCCAGATGTGTTTCCCGAAGACTTACTAGGAGTGCCACCTGACCGCGAGATCGAGTTCCAGATTGACTTGATATCGGGTGTCCAACTTGTTGCTAAGGCACCATATCGGTTGGCTCCAACAGAGATGAAAGAACTAAGGGAGCAACTGCAGGAGTTACTTGATAAGGGATTCATACGACCGAGTATCTCTCCTTAGAGTGCTCCGGTGTTATTTGTGAAGAAGAAAGACGGTAGTATGAGAATGTGTATAGACTACCATGAGCTGAATAAGTTGACAGTGAAGAATCGGTACCCGTTACCAAGAATTGATGATTTGTTTGATCAACTCCAGGGTGCTAACTAGTTTTCAAGGATAGACCTTGGATCCGGTTATCATCCGCTGAAGGTTAAGGAGCAAGATATTCCTAAAACAACTTTTCGTACGTGTTATGGACACTACGAGTTTCTCGTTATGTCTTTTGGTTTGACCAAGCGCCAACTGCTTTTATGGATCTGATGAATCGCGTGTGTCGGCCGATGTTGGATAAATAAGTTATTGTTTTAATTGATGATATCTTGATTTATTCCAAGAGTGAAGAGAAGCATGCCGGTCACATTCGAGAGGCGTTGGAGACGTTGAGGAGGGATAAGTTGTATGCTAAATTCTCCAAGTGTGCATTCTGGTTGTGCGAGGTTCAATTCTTGGGTCACGTGGTGAATCCCGAGGGGATAATGATGGATCCGGCAAAGGTGGAGGCGGTAATGCAAGGGAATTCTCCAAAGACGCCATCTGAGATTCGTAGTTTCTTGGGTTGGCTGGCTATTACAGAAGATTCATTCAAGACTTCTCTAAGGTAGCTTCTCCGTTGACCAAGTTGACCCGTAAGGATGTAAAGTTTGTATGGGTTCAAGCTCAAGAGAAGGCATTTGAGGAGTTAAAGGCGAGGTTAACTCAAGCTCTTGTCTTGTCGTTACCCGATGGAAGCGAAGATTTTGGTGGTTTATTCAGATGGTTCCTACTCGGGGATGGGATGTGTGTTGTTGCAGAGAGGAAACGTTATAGCCTATGCATCCCAATAGTGAAAGTCCATGAGGTCAATTATCCCACTCCTGACTTGGAGCTAGCAGCCGTGGTCTTTGCATTAATATATGGAGGCACTATCTATACGAGATGAAGTGCACCATATTCAGCCAAGATACATAGGGCCTTTCTGAATATTACTCGAGTAGGAGAGGTGGCCTACAGGTTGGAGTTACCAGAAGAGTTAAGTGGAATTCATTTGACATTCCATGTATCTCATTTGAGAAAGTTTTTAATAGACGAGGATATGATTATCCCACTGGAGGATATCAAGGTAGACGAACGACTCAATTATGTGGAGCAACCAGTGGTGATCATTGATCGTCAGGAGAAGAGGTTAAAGAATAAAGTGGTTCCTCTTGTGCGTGTATAGTGGAAGCACAGGAAGGGATCCGAGTCTATATGGGAGACGGAAGAAGAGATGAGACAACATTACCCACGATTCTTTAAGGAAAAATAGGTTTCGGGGACGAAACCTGTATAAGGGGGGTGGACTTGTAAAACCTGGTTATTTTTTTTGAAGACTCAAACAAAAGAATAAAGTGAAGAAAAAGAAGAAAAGATATATTACCCAAGTTAAGGGGTAAAAAGTGTCAAAAGAAAAAAAAAGTTTAAAGTTGGTGAATAAAGCAACATGGCCGCCCATGTTCCTATTCACATCACTCTTGGATATTTTAGAAAGAGAAGAGAGGAGAGCTGAAAACTCTGAGTTTGAAGAGGAACAAGAAGAAAAGTGTGAATTCAAGGTAAGAATTCGTGTGGTTATGGCGTTCTTAACTAGTTTTATCCTCGGTTGTATGCTTAGTGTGTTTGTATATTCTCTGTGTGTGTTCGGTGGTTTTAGGTGTTTGAACTCAATTTGCAAATGGGTTTGAAGAAGTCTTACCCGAAGAGCTGCAAAAGTGAGTTCTAGAACCCCTCTTTTACATGTTTTTAACTGATTTTGGGGCTGGAAATGCATGTATGAACGTTTTATAAAAGTTGGGTTTCATACCCGTATATGTGTATGTGTGTATGTTGCGGGTGGGGTTTGATTTTGGGCTATGTTTATGTTGATGATGTTATGTATATGTTTCTATGGCTTAGAATGTAAAATTTAAGCTTAGAACATGATAGGTGATGTTTGTGGACTGAATATGTTTAAGTACGAATGAGGCTGCTCATGTGCCTAAGTTTTAGAATTTGCCTAATGTTCCCACACGCCCGAAACTCCATGCGCCTAAATTGGGCTCATGCGCCTGAAATGTCCTCATGTGCCTGGATGGCCATGCGACTAAAGTCAATGCGGATGAAGATCTACTGGAGGAGGCTGATTGTTCTTTCGCATGACAAATGCGGAAGACTAGAAGTGGTGCGGACAAGTTCTGCTCTTGCGCATTGACAAATGCGGAAGAGTAAGAGGAAATATGGAAGAGTAAGAGGAAATGCGATGAGCAAGAGGAAATGCAGAAGAGTAATGTAAGAGACAGAACACAAAGAACGCAAGTGTATGGTTTTCAAGAATGCAGTATATTGCTTTCTCTAGTTCTATTACAAGTGTTACCAAGCATATGTGAAGATACAAGAACATGAGATACTTATACAACATCCTATACAGCGGCTATACTTTGAAAGCTAGCTGGATACAATTGACTAGACACACACAAAATCAATTGTAGAGTCAAAAGGCAGATTGCCTTTTGACTAGTGACTATGACATGCCATAGCTCACATCCTTATCTATTATAAAAAGGATAAAGTACATAAAGTAGAAAGTTACAGACTCAAGACCTCAATGTACAATTACCAAAAGCATGGACCTTTTCACCAAACCATGTTAGTTGGTGACTTGCAGAGTTGCAGCGGAAGGTGTCCAGCTTTATAGAACAGTACATCAGATAAAGCATATCTTAAAAGTCTTCGGAAGAAATCTGTCTTCATGAACTTGAAGCTTCGGAAGACTTTGTCTCTTAGGCTTCGAAGACTTTGTCTCTTAGGCTTCGGAAGACTTCATCTTTGGCTTCGGAAGATGTTGGTCTTGGCTTCGGAAGATTTCACACTTAGAGTATTTCTGTTGCACAGTGAAACTTCCGAAGCATTCCACTTCAATGCACTTGTGCAGCATGCAGAAAGACTAAAGATGTTAGGTTGCATCAGCCTCTTCATTAGTCTCTACAACTACCCCGGGGCCGATGCTACCAAAACACTTAGAAAACTTCAGATATTAACAGTCCTCATTAGGATGATCACCATTCCTTTCTTCATAAGATGATCAGGATCCTTCAAGCTGTCAAAGTGTCTTCTCATGTCAAAGAGGTCATGCAGAGGCAACTAAAACATATCTTGCCATGTATAAATGTCTTCAATGCCTTGATCTCTAATACATCCACCTTTTTGGATTTGTGGTGTATCTCCAAGACAAGATGGGTCTTCCTGATGCTAGAGGAGCTACTAAGGTTGGAGTTGGTTGAGCATCCTCTGGCTGCACATCCTCAGGATGTTATGACTCATCCTGAGGTTCAGAAGGGATGCAGGCTTCTTCTTCTTCTTAGACTTGGTTTAGAAGCCATCCTCTTCTTTCTCTTTCCAATTTTCAACTGAGAAGACTGGCCTGCAGCACCAGATTGACTTCACTGTTTCTCTCAGTGGGACTTCCTCTCTCTCAGGCTCAGAAGGAGAGGGAGGTTGACCCTGCTGTGGATCAGAAGATGAAGTTTGCTGAGCATTAGCAGGAGGTCCGGGTTGTGTTGTGTCTGTTTGTTCAACCTTAACCTCCACTTTAGGTGGGGCCTGATTTGGAGTGGAGTGTAAGTCAGTGAGCACTCCATTTTTAATCTTCTGCTTGATTACCCTGATATGCTCATCCATAGTGGATAGAGACATAGGTCCATGTCTCCTTCCGAGAATCCATACAGCTTCAAGAGGCTCATCATCCTCTGCCTATCAGCAGACTTTTTCATGCTCTTTTGGATGATGGCTCTTGACTTTGCAGCTCTTCCCTCATCTTCCTCTTTGTTGTCTTTCTTTCCTTGACTAACTCAAGCTCAAGTTGTTTTAAAATACTCAACTCAACATAGTCATAAGGTAAGGGAAGGAGTGCATCTGCCTGATAAAGACATGTGGCACTCAGGTAGTAATCATCTTGATTCTGTCTTCTTCCTTATCTACATGAGGTTCTTGTTGAACCACATCCTCTTGTTCAGGGCTTTCTTGAACTGGTGAGAGGGTAGACATACCTCTGTACAGTCTTTTTCTTTTTCTTTCTTCTTTGATCTGTACTAGGAGTTCTGCATCTTTTGCCTCCTTCTTCTCTCTTGACCTTTCCAGATCAACCAGCTCATTCAATTCATCCAAGGGGAGAGAATGATATATATCTATGTCTAGTTCCTAGTCTGCAGATAGTTGATCCTGACTGCCCTTAACTCATCATTCTGAGTATCTGGTCTGGGGGCAGCCCTGATTGCAGACTCCATGAGTCTTGAAGACTTAGTAGAGGTACCTTCTCCCCTTAGCCTCCTTTTCCTCTCTCTCCTCCTCCTCAATCTCCTCAGATGTCATCTTTCTTTTCCCTTGTCACTCACAGACTTTGTGACTCAGGATGGAGAGAGCTTTGGCTTTCATTGCTTGTTGCAGCATCTGAGCTCAGGCCAGAGAGAGGTTGAGAAGCACCTTCACCAGCAGGTGTCTCAGAAGGAATATGGATCTCTGCAGCAGTTGGAGATGATGAGACAGGGCTCTCAGGTTCTGTCACTGGCCTTCAGTTAAGGTTTCCCCTATGAAGCTAATCTTAGGGTCTGCCTCAACATCCAGTTGACCGATGACATTGCCTGATTGCCTTAGTCTCCTTCTTAGGCTGAACTCTGCAGTGATCCTGTCTTGGATTCTTTTAGCCAGTCTGTCAGCTTGTCTTGATTGGTTTGGGTTGACAAGTGGCATGTGACTAGATCCAAACCTTCATAGTAGTTCAAGGTCTGAAAGTTGAAGACTTCTTGCTGTCCTTGAACTCTTATGATGATGAGGCCTTCCAGTTGTTGTCATACCTCCATCCAATGATGTGATTGAAGGATGATGGAGGTGACATAGCCCTTGGTATCCCATCCTCAAACAGACTTGTATGAAGGAGTCTGTGTAGTCCACATCAATGTGAACTAGAGGAGGTTGCTGAGAATGCACAGTTGCAAGTGAGGATGGTGAGTCCTCAATGTTCATTCTCTCAGAGGAACTCCCAGGTTCTGTGGCTGTAAAGACTTTCTCCCCCTTTTGGTAGCATCACCCACTTGCATAGGTGAGCTGGAGGATAGATCAATCACATCCACAGGTTCTTGTGTTCCTGGTTGAGCTCGCCTTAAGGGTCTCCCAACTAGTTTTTCCTTAAGATATGAAATCTCAAGTTGCTGATCATTGATCCTATTTGTAAGGTAGTCACCTGAGATTCAAGGTGACTGACCTTTGAGACTAAATAGGTGCATGTTTTGGATAGTTGTTGCACTTTTAGTCTCAGATCCCCTCATCTTCATCAGAAGAATCACTGGGGGTGGAGAAGATTGGACCAGAGTCCTTTCTCTCATGAACATTCTGAGTTCTTGGCCACTGGATTTCCTCTGCTTACTGGCAGTCTCAGTTGAGATATCAGTAGGCTGAGTTGCCATGGTTGAGGTCTTAATGATGTAATCACTTGCAGAAGTGAGAGCCTCTTCCATATGGACATCCTGAACAGGTTCAGGAGTGTCCACCTCAGTTGTAGGTGACTGATGTGGGATAGATATAGGAGACTCAGGAGTATTCATCTCTCTTGAGTAGGAAAAGAAGAGAGACTCATTATACTCACTGAAACCTAGATCTTCATCAGTATAGAAGTCAAGGTTGGGAATTGGTTGGTTGAGGTCTATAGGCTGGGGATGGTACTGTCCCCTGAAAGTTGATCACTTGAGTGTTGAGACTCAGAGTGATGGCTTAAGGCAGTAGGGCTAATGAGCTCATCAGGCTGAGCATGAGGAACCTCAGCACTGATTCTTGAAAAGATGGGAGTGGTCTGCTCCTCAGGAGAAGTGGGAGCTCCAGTATCCACTTCTTCCTGTATGGAGTATATGGGAGCCTCCACAGACTGAATAGTCTGAGCAGGGGTTCGTTTGGATTTTCTTTGGTAGGTGATGGATATTTGAGGCTGTGTTGGTGGTTGGAAAGCAACAGGTGTGGGTTCAACACTAGCTTGTACTGCTAGGTTGTCACCTTGAGCAATGAGCTCTAACATTTTGGGACTAGGGCTTTTCTACCCCAGAAATCCAACAGTGGACTTTCTCAGTATTTAAAGATGCGGGCTTCATCTGTCCCAATTTAAGAGTGTTACCTGTTTCCCTTAACTGTGAGCCCAGTTCACAGTTAAGAATATACGGACATATCTAGGAAACGTGTAGTACTCTAAGGAGTCTAAATTAGCAAGCAAATTTGTATAAACAAATTGAGAGTACCTGAATTTGACCCCTTGAACCATTCCATGGACTATGAAGGAGAGATCTTCAGGAATCTGGTCCCACCACCATGCTTGTTTGATAAGCTGTGAATGACCACAAGGAGCAGGAATCTCCATTTGGATGAGACCTTCCTTTCCTGAAGGTCTTTACAGAGAAATCTCCCTCGTACCCATCTGCTCAAAGGAATGATTTACAGCTTCCTTTGGGAAGAACACCTCAACTTCTTCATCATCCAGCTGAAGATGTCAGTTGATGATGCCGGTGATGAAGATTGTTCTCCCCTGCACTGTGGCAGACAGTGCCTTCTCCCCTCCATAATGACCTCTTGGCAGGTCTTCCAGAATTCAAGCAACTGATCCTCATAGAGTGGAGGATCAATGGTTAGGGAGGTGAAGTAGTGGGACAGAGACAAGAAACGGCAAACCTCTGAGAAATGAGGATCTTTCTCAGAGCATAACAGAGCAACCTTGATTGTGTTGTCTGTGTAGCTGCATGGTGAAGTTGGGATCATTTCTGTGAGCAAGGTTAGCCATTTTGAGGTAACTCAGAGATGAAGAAGAAGAAGAAAGAAATTTCAGAGAGAAAATTTGGGTTTTAGGTTTGGAGGAAGAGCAGATGATAGAAGAGGGGGAAAACCGTTGGGTTTATATGAGAGGAGGGATTTCAGATAAAGTTTAATGAAAGAGGATAAACTTTGAAACCGATGTCGGTCCCACCTCTGAAAAGTAGATTACTTTTGCTCAAAAAGTAGTTTTCTTGGAAATCAAAAAGCTTCCGAAGGTAAATTATCTTCGGAAGTTTTAATGAAAAAGCTTCCGAAGGTAAAATGACTTCGGAAGAATTTCCTGAGAGTATTTGATGATTTTGCTTCGGAAGAAAAAATTAAGACTTGAGTGCTTTGTATAGAGATCAACAAAGCTTCCGAGAGTTAATTTTGCTTCGGAGGAAAAAGTCCTTGAAAATAATAAGTGTCTAAGAAAACTATTTAAGCTTCGGAAGATAAAATTGAATTTCTTCCGAAGGTAAATTTCTTAGACAGTTAAATATTTTGAAGGTGTGATTTTTTTCCGAAGTTAAAATGCATAACTTCCGAAGTAAAAAATCATCATTAATCTAAGGAAAGTCTTCCATCCAAGGAAAACATGAGCTTATGAAGATGATAGACTAGACAACTTAGAACACACAATTTTTAAGAAATAATAAGAATTAGTTTTAAGAAAAATTTACTCAAGGTTGATCATCCCAATAGCTGATATTAGATATTTAAATCTTTGTTCATCAAAGGCCTTTGTAAACAAATCAGTATATTTCATCTGTGTGAACCTTGACTAGTTTAATTAATCCCTTTTCATAATTATCTCTTATTAGATGATACCTGATATTGATGTGCTTTGTCCTTGAGTGCTGCACAGGATTCTCTGTAATTGAGATAGCAATGTTGTTGTCTATGTAGATTGGAGCTCCTTGAAATTTAACCATAGTCTAGCATTTGATTCTGAATCCAAAGCACTTGAGCACAGCAGGTAGCGATGGCAATGTATTCAGCTTCAGCAGTTGATACAGAGACACAGGATTGCTTCTTGCATTGCCATGAGACAACCCTTCCACCAAGAAATTGACATCCCCCAGATGTAGACTTTACAGTCATATTGCAACCACCATAATCACTATCTGTATAAGCATACAGATTAAAGTCAGAATTCTTGGGATACCATAGACCAAGTGTTGATGCACCATTGAGGTATCTTAGAATCCTTTGACAGTGATAAGGTGAGACATCTTAGTTGGCTTGATATCTTGCACAGATGCATGTAGCAAACATGATATCAGGCCTGCTAGCAGTAAGATACATAAGCGAACCAATCATAACCCTGTATAAGTGTTTATCTACACACTCCCCCTCAAGATCAGGACCAAGGAGTGGTTTCTGGCTATGGGTGTCTTAGCAATCTTACAGTCAGTCATATTGAATCTTTTAAGTATGTCTTGAACATACTTTGACTGACTTATGAAGATGCCATCTTCAACTTGCTTCACTTGAATTCCCAGAAAGAAATTAAGTTCCCTCATGGCACTCATTTCAAATCTGTCTTTCATCAGCTTCTCAAAGTCTTTGTAGAGCTTTGGATTAGTTGAACCAAAGATGATGTCATCCACATATACTTGAACTAGCAATATGTCTTTTCCTTGTCCTTTGATGAAGAGAGTTCCATCTATAGTACCTCTCCTGTATCCATGTTTACAGAGATACTTAGACAGTGTTTCATACGACTTCCTGGGTGCCTGATGTAACCCATAGAGAGCTTTATCAAGCTTGCAGAATATCAGGATGATCAGGATCTACAAACCGTGGCTGTTTTAACATAAACCTCTTCATCTATCACTCCATATAAAAAGGACATTTCACATCAAGTTGAAAGACCTTGAAGTTCTTGGATGTAAAAAATGCTAGGAATATCCTAACAGCTTCTAATCTTGCCACTGGAGCAAAGACATCAGTGTAGTCAATCCTTTCTTCTTGTGTGTATCCTTGAACAAACCGTCTAGCTTTGTTTTTGATGATAATGCTCTATCATCTTTCTGTTCCTAAACACCTATTTGGTTCCTATAGTAGTCTTCCCAAAAGGAAGAGGACAAAGGTTCCAAACTTTCTGCCTTTTGAATTGAAGCAGCTCTTGTTGCATAGCTTCAACCAACTTCCATCCTTTAAAGCCTCCTCAACTTTCTTTGGCTCTATCTGAGATAGAAAACAGAGTGAAGAAAAAATTTGCTTCATGGGTTTGTCCTCTTGTTTACCCTAGAGACAACATCTCCAATGATGTTTGTGGTAGGATGAGACTTGTGGATCCTAAGCTGAGGAATCACAGCAAGTTGTTGAGAAAGATCTAAATTAGAAAATTAGATCTGGCATAGATGTTTCTCCCACCACATCAGCACATTTTTCAAGTGAAACTTGATCCAAGCAGTGTGTGACATCATTGATGTTCTCATCTATGGTGTGGTTAGTGGCATCAAGAAACTCTTGATCACTGTCACTATCACCATTGTTGTCTTCCACAGTTGAGGGTTCTTATCTGGTTGTAGAGCCTCTAAGCTGGAATTTGAAGGCATACCAGATGTATCAGCTGAATTTGTCATTGTTGTGCTGATAGAAACCTCATTTGCAGAAGTAGTTCCAACTGGAGCTGAAGATGTATGACTTGAAGATCTTTCTAGCTCAAATCTCGGGTCAGGATTACCTGTATTTAAATTTTCTGCAGATCCTAAAACATTCTCACAAGATTGTTAAAACAGTTGGTAACCAAATCAAGATCAAATAGCCAATCTGACCAGAACCAGCAACACATGGTGTGTGTTCATTGAAGGTCACATTGGCTGACTCCTAAACTTTCTAGTTCTGAGATGTACACTCTATAAGCCTTAGCTTGGGAAGAATATCCATAAAGTGTCCATCATCTGATTTCTCAGCAAACTTGGCAATTTGATCTTTGGTATTCAAGATGGTGCAAGGACATCCAAATGACGTGAGAAAACCAATGAAAGGTTTTCTCTTGTGCCAAGTCATAAGGAGTCTTGCCATGAGTCTTAACTACTAAAACTCTGTTCTATACATAGCCTGCAGTGTTGACTGCCTATGCCCAGAAGGTGATGGGCAGTTTAGTCAGACAGCATGGTTCTTGCAGCTTCAATCAGTGTCCTGTTTCTCCTCTCAGCAACACCATTTTGCTAAGGAGTCCTGGGGGTACAAATTGCCTTGCAATACCTTTTTCATCACAAAATGTATCAAGGGTTTGGTTCCTGAATTCTGTACCTTGATCACATCTTATGATTTGACCTTGTGATCAGACTGATTCTCAATCTTTAAGATGAAATTCTTTAGAATCTCAGGAGTCTCATCCTAGTTCTAAGGAAGAAGACCCAAGTGAATCTTGTAAAATCATTGTGATCACTAGACAGTAAAGGTCCTTCCTAAACTCATTACACTGGTGGGGCCAAAAAGATCCATATGTAACAAGTGTAGGGGTGTAGTGATGGAGTTCTTTCCTTAGGCTTATGAGATACCTTATGTTGCTTCCCTTTCAGGCATGCAACGCAGTGATCATCGCTTGTAAACTCTTTCTTTGGCATTCCAGTTACCAATCATGCTTAATCAATTTATTCATGTTCTTAAAGTTTACATGGCACATTCTTTTATGCCATAGGAAAGACTCATCACTATTGGCTTTAGATAGAAAGCATGAAATTTCTCCGGAGGGAGAGGTTTCTTGCAAATCCATCTTGTACATGTTTCCTTTCCTGGGGCTCTAAGCAGGATATGCTCATGAAGAATACCACATCAGGCTTAAGACAATGCACTCATCTCAGTAAAGAGCAGTTATGACTCTGATCACAAAATGGAGATACACTCAGAAGATTGTATCCAAGCTCTTTAACAAAGTTTACCTTTTTAATGCTGAGCTTACCATTTGTGACCTTGCCCCTTCCAGAAATGTAACCACCTTCATCTCCTCCAAAAGCAACTGGTCCTCCATCAATCCTTTCAAAGTTCTGGAGTAGTGACTTATTGCCTGTCATGTGCCTGGAACAGCCACTGTCTATGATCCAGACATTTTTGTCTGTCTTCCGCTGTCCTTGCACAAAGGAAAATTTTGTTAGTTACATTTGGAAACCCAAGCCTTGCTTGTCTTGGGCTTATTTACAGAAGGTAATTCAACAATGATAGATCCTATGGTTGTACTAAGAGGATCTTGAGCTGTTGTTGATGGAGAAATCTCAGTCACTTGGTCTTTCTTAGACATCCACACCACCTTTGGAGTCTTGGACTTGACCTTCAAAACTTCGGAAGTTTTTGGAACTTCGGAAGTTTTAATGACTGGTACTTCAGAAGATTCTGCAGACACTGCAGCAGACTTCAGTGCTTCGGAAGAATTCCTTTCTTTCGAGACCAATTTTTCTTCCGAAGGTAATTTTCCACTTGCCTTCTTCTTAGATTTTGAGCTTCCGAAGGAAACAGGTTTTCCTTCCGAAGTTTGAATCTTCTTCAAAATCTTTGAAGTCTTGTTTTGGTCATATGGATAGTACCTTTAGGATTGAAAGGAATCCTTGGCAATGTGAGTAGTGCTGTCACACATAACACAATTCATCATCTTCTTCACAAGAGCCTTTTCTTGAGAATAGGACTGTTTTTGGTCACATCCCTTCTCCACCTTCATCTTTATGGATGCTGAGACAGTCCTCTTGGCTGAGGACTGTGCTTGGATTTGATGGTCAGGCTGTGCAGTAGTAGGTACACAGCATCAGTCTTCTTCTTGTTGCTGAGATGAGTTGAGCAAGAACCAAACTCTTAGCAGAGTTTTGGTTGATGTCTCAGTCCCTACCACTTTAAAACCTACAGAAATAAAATTGGTTCTGCTTAGAGTCAAAAGCAGCCTTGATCTCTTGAGCCTTCCTTGCCTTTCTTTTGGTCTTTCTATCAAGTTCTTTCTCATGGACTTGGTCATCACAGCCTTTACTTTCTCCTCAGAAGGATAGTGGCCCTTCTTGGAATCCTCCTCTTCACTCTTAGAAGGGATTCTTCACTATCTCTTCTTCATCCTCCTCACTCATAGGATCTATGAGAGGAAGCTCATCTTCACAAGTTCCACACCTAGGGGGTCTTACAGACAAGATTGTGTGTGGAGGAGCTATCTCATTTGATCCCAGTCCCTGTCTGTTTGATAGCACACTTTGTTGTGCAGGGATGAGGATATCATGTTCTTGAGGTCTCTTCTTCAAGAACACTCTTTTCTGCCCTGGCTTTGCTGATCACAAGCTTAGCCTGGCACTCAGTTAGCTTGGTTATGAGATCTTGAATTTGAGTTCTAAAATCTGTGTGTTCATGTTTTAAAACTGAAATGGTTTTCTCTAAGTCCTCTATTTTCAGCTTATAATCATTTTCAGACTTTCTAAAATCATTTTAAAATGTTTAAGGACTCAACATCAGATCTCAGTTCCAAGTTATAGGACCTGTACCTATTAACTTTAGCAATGCATTCAGGAGTACAGAGATGTTCCAATACCTTGGCTTCATCATGATCTGCCATTAGTGCTTGTTTGGAGAAGCATCTTCCACCTGAAAGCTACAGTCAAAGCCTCCTTCTTCAACAGCAACAGCACTTGCTGCTTTGACTTCTCATTATGAAGAGCTTTGTCAGTGTAGTTTGGCTTGGATTGTGTTTGGCCACCATTGGTTCTAGGTTCCTTACACTCTCTGGCAAAGTGGCCCATCAAGTTATAGTTGTAACACTTGACTTTGCCTTTGTCCAGTCCAAACTTTCCACTAGTTGCATTGCTTGGGAACTTCCTTCCAGTCCTCTTGTAGAACTTCTTGGCTCTGTGAGTGAGAAGAGCCATCTGCTGGACTATTTCCATGTACTCCAGATCATCTGGATGAATACAGTCCAGGTCTTCAAGAGTGAACAGAGAGTTGCCACAGCTTTCATCAAAAGACACAAATGCTTGAGAAGAGCTTGTCTCTTGGAATGGGCTTCCTTGAGTGTAGTTCTCCCTTGGTGTCTCTGGGAAGGTGATGAAAGGACCCTTGGGTGAGTTGTCAGGGTAGCATATAAGATGATGTTTGGGCTCTATGTTATCCCTTTCAACCACATGTAGGGCTGAACCCATTTGATTGTTGGAGTTGCTAGATGAACCCTGCATGTTCATCTCCATCTGGTAGCCACTGAGAATCCCATATAACTCTGTCAGAGTGAGAGTTTTGAGATTTTCAGTTCTCTTGATCACCACATAGTAGTGTGTCCATTGCCTAGGAAGTGAGGACATGAACTTCCTTACAATGTCTCTATTCTCAAGAGAAACTCCTCCATCCACTAGGGTATCCACAATCTCAACATACCTGAAGTATTGCTGAGTCATGGTCTCACCTGCTTTGAAGGTGAAGTTTTCAAACAGCTGCTTCAGGAGATCCTTCTTGTTCTCCTTGGCTTCAGAAGAACCCTCATATATCAGTTTCAGTGCATCCCACAGCTGTTTAGCCGTTTTGCACTTCTTGAAACCTCTGTACACAGAGTTTGGAAGGGCAGTTTGAAGAACTGTCATGGCTTTCCTGTCTATCTCTACTCTCTTCCTATCTTCATCAGAGTAGTTAGCCACATCTTTGGGGTTCATACCAGCACCAATAGCAGAGGGTGTGATGGGTATGAAAGGTCCATTCTCAATAGACTCCCACATTCTTGAATCGAGAGACCTGATGAAACCTTCCAT
Source organism: Flaveria trinervia (assembly GCA_025506515.1). NCBI lineage: Eukaryota > Viridiplantae > Streptophyta > Magnoliopsida > Asterales > Asteraceae > Flaveria > Flaveria trinervia. Next base: position 11,277,166 of record CM046444.1, read on the forward strand.
TCTTAAACACCAGGTGTCAAACTCATCAAGAGTGATCAGTAGGGACTTGTTCATGGTTCCAGTTTCCATATCAGTTTTGGAAATGGCTACCATTTGAAAAGTTTGGTATTTGTATGTGTGAGGGATCTTAAGATGGTGAGATCTTATATCAAGAGCCTGAATGCTCTGATACCAATGCAGGATCGTTGAAGGGTGAGAGTTACAACACAACAACACAAAGAGGAGATTAACCAAACTTTTAATCAAACATTAAACTGGATTAACCAACATAAGACACTAGGAACACGAGTAATGTAAGAGACAGAACACAAAGAACGCAAGTGTATGGTTTTCAAGAATGCAGTATATTGCTTTCTCTATGTTCTATTACAAGTGTTACCAAGCATATGTGAAGATACAAGAACATGAGATACTTATACAAATCCTACAACCGGCTATACTTTGAAAGCCAGCTGGATACAATTGACTAGACACCACAAAATCAATTGTAGAGTCAAAAGGCAATTGTCCTTTTGTCTAGTGACTATGACATGCCATAGCTCACATCCTTATCTATTATAAAAAGGATAAAGTACATAAAGTAGAAAGTTACAGACTCAAGACCTCAATGTACAGTTACCAAAAGCATGGACCTTTTCACCAACCATGCTAGTTGGTGACTTGCAGAGTTGCAGCGGAAAGGTGTCCAGCTTTATGGAACAGTACATCATGTCACACACCCCAACCTTGACGGCGGAAACGTCGAGATGTGAGGGTTAAGATTGTTCACAGCCACATAACGCTATATTAAATTGTAAATATTATTATCATAAGTCTGAAATGGAAAAAAATACAATCATAAGTCTTATACAAGAAATAGTTAAACATAACATAACATAATGTAACTTTTTATTTTATTATCTAGGTCCAAGTCCTAGATTATAGCATGCTTCAAAAGGATCACTTTAAACTTGAGGTTGACCTGAAACATGATAAAAATAAGAGTCAACTAAAAATAGTTGGTGAGTTTCCAAGGTTTTCATACATAATATGAAAAAGAAAGTTACAAGTAGCAATTCACGTCATAGTTATAAGCTAGTAAGGTTATAGAAACACATCGTTACAACCAAACCTCGACTTGATTACAAGTATAAAAGATTGGCTAAGTGTATTTGGTTCCCTAGTGCACAAGCATACGGCTCCTAGGAGTCGGCAATACATCGACTTTAGCACCAAATAGGCTTGTCAGGCCCAAAGATCTAAGACGTCGCAAGGCTAGCAATAGTTAATGATTGTAAACAAACTATGTATCTCATATAAACACTTAAAATAAAAAATAGCCATGACAAAATAATAAGTTGAATTGCACGTGATTTACAAGTCTCAATGTGTATAAGTGTATCATGTATACGCTATCATGTTTCACCCCAAGTTAGTGTAAAAATATGAAAAAGGGGCAAGAAAACTCACTTGTCAAATAAGTATATAATGAAGATTATAATAATAAAAAAAATATGCCGTTCCAAGATAAAACGTCACAAGGCACCTAAATATATAAATATTACAAGATTTTGGTTAATAATAAGATTAACGAGTTAACATGAACTAGGGTATTAGTATATTGGGGATTTTTATAAAGTTAAATAAATTATTATAAAATTACCATTTATGAAAATTTATAAATTTATTTTTAAGGAAATTGATCCTTTGTAAATAACTTGTGATTTTATTTATAAAATTATATTTAAATTTTATAAATATCATGATAAATCCAAAAACATATGGTCTAATATTAATTTATGTCTTTAAGTATTATATAACAATCTAACTTATTATAAAAATACTTAATTATTACATTTGCAAATAATTTTATATTAAAATATTACAAAGTTTTATAAGAATAAATTTTTAAAAATATTCAGATGACTTTAAAAATATTTAGGGTTTATAAAATTCATTTTTATAATTATTAAAAATTTCTATAATTAATTGAAGGCCAAAAAGGCTTTAAAAAAATTACATGAGGGTGCCCGGTTTCGAACCCGGGACCTCATGGATGTGGGGGTAATGCTCTAACCAGTGAACCAAGGCTTCAGCCGCGGTAAGTACTGGTTTCTAAATACTATAAACCCGTTTAAGAAAAATTCCCCAAACCTTAAGAACCCTAGAATCATTGATTCCAAATCGACCCCCAATTCGATTATGAACAAGAAATTAATCTTGGGGCTTTTAATACCCACGTAAAACCGATCAGAATCATGTGTTTGATTACCGTTTTGAGATCGATTTGTTAGCGAGGAAGACGAAGAACAGTTACGAACTCGTGAAGCTTGTTCGATGTTCAACCGATGGTTCCAACCAAATTCGTTGTACAGGGAGCTTCTAATGGTGCACAGGATTAAAAGCTCTCAAACAATTTTCGTGTATGAAGCTCGGATGGTAGTTTTGTTTGAGTTGCAGGTCGCGGCTTCAAAGGGTAATCGGGGTGCAATTCGTGTGTGTTTCAGATACAACTGATAGTTGTAATCGATTAAGGGCAGATAGATAATCGTGTAAGTTGAATCAATTTGATATATTATTGCGGTTTAATACCCAAACGGTTATGGGTTTAATGTGCTACGGTTATACACTCGGTTGCTTGATATTCGGCGTTAAATCCTTAGTTATTAGGTGCATTAAGGTTCGAATCACGCACTCGAGGTAATTCGGAACGATTGGGCTTCGAAACCGGGGCTTTTGGCATCTCGAAGCTCACCGGAACTTGGCCGGAGAATGGTCGGCGGTCGACGGGGAAGAAGGGGGAAATGGTTTGGGTTTTTAAACAATTACACAAATGGTCCCTCAAATTTAATAGTTAACATTTTATGCTAAAACTTTGTTTTAAGTTTATAAATTTACAAAACAATCCCCCAAGTTTTTAATTAAATTTTTAAACATTTTTAAGTTACAATCTTATTATTATGATTACTATTATTATTATTATTATTATTATTATTATTATTATTATTATATTATTATTATTGCTTATTTAGAACTTAAACAAAGAATCATACAATAATAGCCCAACAAGATTCATAAATTGTCTAAATAACCCATATAAGAATTAATAAAATTAATTTTTAATTAACGGAAATACGAGATGTTACACATCAGATAAAGCATATCTTAAAAGTCTTCGGAAGAAATCTGTCTTCATGAACTTGAAGCTTCGGAAGACTTTATCTCTGAGGCTTCGGAAGACTTCATCTTTGGCTTCGGAAGATGTTGGTCTTGGCTTCGGAAGATTTCACACTTAGAGTATTTCTGTTGCACATGTAAAACTTCCGAAGCATTCCACTTCAATGCACTTGTGCAGCATGCAGGAAAGACTAAAGATGTTTAGGTTGCATCAGCCTCTTCATTAATCTCTACACTAAGTGTTCATTCTCCCCATAGTGTCCATACGCATAAGTGTTCAGTCACCCAATAGTGTTCATACGGTTAAGTGTTCTCGTGTGCTTGGAAGGCCATGCGACTGATAGTGCTCATACGCCCAAATAGGACTCATGAACTTGGTTTACTTTCTGATTTTTGGGGGAATGTATAGATGTAGGCTTTGACTTGTGAGGTTCTCAAGGGTTCATGTAAGTTGACTTTCGAGGTCATAGATGATGTGGTGGGCGATGTGTAACATCTCTTATTTTTGTTAATTAAAAGTTAATTTTTGTTAATTCTTATATGACCTATTTATGCTATTTATGTAACTTGGTGGTCTATTATGCATAATTCCTTATTAATTTAAAGTTTCTAAGTTATTTAAACAATAATAATAATAAAAAGAATAATAATAATAATAATAATATAATAATAATAATATTGTTAATAATATTAAAAATAAATTGTATAGTTACTAAACTTAACAATGTTTAAAACTTTAGTAGTTAAAGATTAGGGGGTCTTAATGTCGAGCATAACCTTTTGCATACTTGGAACCGTAATTGATTGAGGGCTATCAATCACCGTCTCTCGTGGAAGCTCCCCATTATTATCACCAATTGCAATCGAATCCAGTCGCGACATAGCCGCGGTTGTTCTTCGTTTGCTAAACTTCAAATCGGGTAATTACACAAACATAATCAAACAATTTTCCATGGGGAACAAAAGCCCCATGGTTAGCATCATTTACAGAATCGATTGGTGCTTCAATTTGAGCCCAATCGAATCTAGGGTTCTTGAGAAATTGAGGATTTGTTTAGGGCTTGTTTTAAGAATTAAAAACCTATCCTTACCGCGGCTGAGGCCATTGGTTCACCGGTAACACTTGGGAATTCTAAACAAGAGGTCCCCGGTTCGAACCCGGGGAACCTCATGTTTTCTTTTTGAGTCTTTTTGGCCTTCAATAATAATTTTTAATAATTTTAAAAATTATAAAAAGTCATTTTATAAAAGCTGATAATTTTAAAATATTTCTAATTATTTTCTGTAAATTAATTTTCTTAAAAAGAAAAAAAATCTATACTTTTAACAAATATTGAAATAATAAATAAATTATTCGTATAAAAATTAGCTAATAATTGTGCCACAAAATGATTATTTCGCACGTTGTTTTTTAAATTATTGTTAAATTTTGTATTTAGATCTTATTAATCTTTATATATAAAATTATTATAAAGGTTATATTTATGTAACATAACAATTTTTTTCTTTGATTTTTAAATAGATATAATTGGACCCATGTTGTTAAAACATAATTATTTGACAATCCCTAAGTCCCACTTAGGACCCTAGTCCTTGATGATTCATTAAAACTTATTATTAAACTTAACTCTTGTAAAAAAATATATATTTAGGTGTCTTGTGACGATTCACGTTGGAACGACGTCCATTAATATTCTTATTAATTGTCATCCTTATACTTATTTTTGCCATGTGAGTTTTCCTTGCTTCCTTTTTACTTTATTTCACACTATTTTGGGGTGAAACATGATACTTATACATCATACACTTATAAACGTTTGAGACTTGTAAAACACTTGCAATTCATATTTTTGTCATGGTTATTTGTGTGCTGTAAGTGATTATATGAGATACATAGTTTGTTTACAATCATTAACTATTGCTAGCCTGGCGACGTCTTAGATCTTTGGGCCTGACAAGCCATTTGGTGCTAAAGTCGATGTATTGCCGACTCCTGATGACGTATGCTTGTTCATCATGGGAACCAAATACACTTAGCCAATCTTATATACTTATAATCAAGTCGAGGTTTGGTTGTAACGTTATGTGTTCTATAACCTTACTAACTTATGATCTATGACATGAATTGCTACTTGTAACTTTATCATATTAGGTATGAAACTTTGGAAACTCACCAACTATTTATAGTTGACCTTTTATTTTTATCATGTTTCAGGAAATCCCCAACTTTGGAAACACCATGCCGAGATCATTTGTTTCGAGAAGTGCATATGTATACCGTTACCTTCTGGTGATACCTTGAAGGTGTTCGGTGAAAAATCTCCCAAAGGACTTAAACTCATGTCTTGCACTCAAGCCCAAAAATGCTTAAGCAAGAAGTATATGGCTTTCTTGGCTTACGTGGTCAACACGAAAGTCAAAGGGAAAGAACTTAAGGATGTCCCTATCGTACGAGACTTTCCTGAAGTATTTCTCGATGACCTTAGTGGTTTACCTCCCGTGCGTGAGGTTGAGTTTAAAATCAACTTGATACTGGGAGCAAAACCCGTGGCTAAGTCACCATATCGACTTGCACCATCTGAAATGCAAGAACTCTCTAGTCAACTTCAAGAGCTATCCGATAAGGGTTTCATCCGTCCTAGTTCTTCGCCTTGGGGTGCACCTGTTCTTTTCGTGAAGAAGAAAGATGGATCGTTTCGTATGTGCATCGACTATCATGAGCTTAACAAGCTTACCATCAAGAATCGTTATCCTCTTCCTCGCATCGATGACTTGTTTGATCAACTTCAAGGAGCTGCCATATTCTCGAAGATTGATCTACGCTCTGGATATCATCAATTACGAGTTCATGATGATGACATCCCAAATACCGTGTTCCGTACTCGTTATGGGCACTATGAGTTTATGGTGATGCCTTTTGGTTTAATCAATGCTCTTGCTGTCTTCATGGATCTCATGAACCAAGTATGCAAGCCTTATCTAGACAAGTTTGTGATCGTTTTCATAGATGACATACTTATCTACTCTAATTCCAACACCGATCATGAACTGCATTTGATATTGGTTCTTGAGTTGTTGAAGAAAGAGCAATTGTACGTGAAGTTCTCGAAGTGCGACTTCTGGCTCAAGGAAGTTCAATTTATAGGACACGTGGTGAATAGCCAAGGAATTCACGTTCATCCTGCAAAAGTGGAAGCTGTGAAGAATTGGTGTGTTCCTACAACTCCTACCGAAGTTCATTCTTTTCTTGGTCTTGCTGGCTACTATCAGTGATTCATTGCCATTTTTTCAAGGATCGCGAAACCACTCACTTCTTTGACACAAAAGAATAAACCGTTCGATTGGGGTTCCGAGCAAGAAGAAGCTTTTGAAGCGTTAAAGCACAAGTTGTGCAATGCTCCTATCTTGACCCTACCTGATGGAAATGACGACTTCACCGTGTATTGTGATGCATCTAAACAAGGCCTTGGTTGTGTTCTCATGCAACGAGGTAAGGTCATAGCTTATGCATCGAGACAATTGAAGGTTCACGAGGTGAATTACACAACACACGATCTCGAGCCTGGTGCTGTTGTCTTTTCTTTAAAGATTTGGAGGCACTACCTGTATGGTACGCAATGTATAGTCTACACCGATCTCAAAAGCCTTCAACACGTGTTCAATCAAAAAGATCTCAACATGAGACAACGTCGTTGGGTGGAGTTGATTAGTGATTATGATTGTGACATACGTTACCATCCTGGTAAAGCAAATGTTGTCGCCGATGCACTAAGCCGAAAGATTCATAACAAGATGATCTCATTCCATGAAATTCGCGATCGACGTCAATGGTTTGACACTTTGGGTGAGTTCGATACTGAGATCCGACTAGATGTCAACGAGACTACCGTATTGTTACAAAACTTGAGAATAGATAGTGACATCGAGTCTAGCATCTTGGAGGCTCAACAAGTGGTGCAACAAGAAGGAAGAATGAGGGATGAACTGGAGCCTAATCTTTTAACCCGATTGGAAATGAAACCCAATGGGTTGATGTACTTCGCAAATCGAATTTGGATTCCAAATCGTGATAATCTTTGTACCTTTATCATGAACGAAGCTCATCAAACTCGTTATTCTATTCATCCTGGCTCCGATAAAATGTACATGGACCTGCGCGGTCAATATTGGTGGCCTGGAATGAAGAAAGATATAGCGACTTATGTAGCTAAGTGCCTCACGTGTACGAAGGTTAAAGCCGAACATCAACGTCCAAGTGGATTACTTGAGCAACCCGAGATCCCTATGTGGAAATGGGAACACATATCCATGGATTTCATAACCAAGCTACCCCGAACCTCTCGAGGACATGATAGCATATGGGTGATCGTTGACCGATTGACCAAATCGGCACATTTTATACCCATACGTGACACTTACAAGACATCAAGGTTAGCTCGTATATACATTGATGAGATTGTAAGTCGTCATGGGGTACCTCTGCACATCATATCCGACCGAGATGCTCGTTTCACTTCGCATTTTTGGTCGTCTATGCAAGAACTTTTGGGTACTCAATTGGACCTAAGCACGGCTTACCATCCTCAAACTGATGGTCAAACCGAGCGAACGATTCCAAACCTTGGAGGATTTGCTACGCTTGTGTGTTCTTGACTTTGGTGGTGATTGGGATACGCATCGATCGCTCGCGGAATTTTCGTATAACAATAGTTATCACTCGAGTATCAAGATGGCACCGTTTGAAGCACTTTATGGTCGTAAATGTCGTTCACCGATCTGTTGGACCGACATTGGTGAAAACTTCATCACTGGTCCTGAACTTATACAAGAGATGACCGATAAAGTTTCTATTATCCACAAGAACCTTGAAGTGGCGAGAAGTCGTCAAAAGAGTTATGCTGACAAGCGACGTAAGCCATTGGAATTCCAAGTTGGGGAGATGGTTCTTCTAAAGGTCTCACCGTGGAAAGGTGTTGTTCGCTTTGGAAAGAAGGGCAAATTGGCTCCAAGATTTGTAGGACCTTTCAAACTCCTGAAAAGGATTGGGAAAGTGGCTTATAAACTGGACCTACCTTCCGACCTTAGTGGAGTTCATCCTGTGTTCCACGTCTCAAATTTGAGAAAGTTCTTGGCCAACGAAAGTCTGTATGTTCCGCTAGAAGACATTCAGATCGACGAGTTCTTGCATTTTGTCGAGAAACCTGTTGAAATCATGGATCGCATAATGAAGAAGACTAGAACTACAACAACCCCAATAGTCAAGGTTCGTTGGGAAAACAAACGTGGCGCTGAATTTACTTTGGAACGAGAGGAGCACATGAAGAAGAAATACCCGTTTTTATTCGTTTAGTCTCATCTTTCTTAATTTCGGGACGAAATTCTTTTAAGTTGGGAAGACTGTAACATCTCGTATTTTAGTTAATTAAAAGTTAATTTTTGTTAATTCTTATATGACCTATTTATGTTATTTATGTAACTTGGTGGACTATTTATGTATAATTCCTTATTAATTTAAAGTTTCTAAGTTATTTAAACAATAATAATAATATAATAATAATAATAATAATAATAATAATAGTAATAATAATAATGTTAATAATAATAAAAATAAATTGTATAATTACTAAACTTAACAATGTTTAAAACTTTAAGTAGTTAAAGATTAGGGGGTCTTAATGTCATTTTATAAACTTTAAATAGAAGTTTTATGCATGACATGTTAAGAAATCAAAGTTGGAGGTCTAATTGTGTAAATTGAATAAAACCCAAACCTTTCCCCCTTCACCCCCGTGTTTCCGGCCACAACTCCGGCCCAACTCCGGCGGAGCTCCGGCGGCCCCAGAACCACCAAAACTCTCGAGATTCAACCCCAAACCGTTCCTAATGAATTCGAGAGTACGTTTCGAACTTAATTACACATTTTAATTGCGTTTGTAGCCGGTTACAAAGCCTAATCGATTGAATAACCGAAGACTTTATTCGCATAGACGTTCGAACATTAAAGCACAATAATAATCCAATTAATTCAACATAAACAATCATCTATCTATCACTAATCGATTGCAACCACCATTACACCTGAAACAAACACAATCAACGAATTCAAGCACCACCTTCATCGCGAACTGCACCTCAGTCGAGCATCACCTTCTGCATACTTGGAACCGCAATTGATTGAGGGCTATCAATCACCATCTCTCGTGGAAGCTCCCTGTGCAATTAATTGAGTTATTATCACCAATTGCAATCGAATCCAATTGCGACATAGCCGCGGTTGTTCTTCGTTTTCTAAACTTCAAATCGGGTAATTACACAAACATAATCAATTGATTTCCCATGGGGAACAAAAGCCCCATGGTTAGCATCATTTACGGAATCGATTGGTGCTTCAATTTGAGCCCAATCGAATCTAGGGTTCTTGGGAAATTGAGGATTTGTTTAGGGCTTGTTTTAAGAATTAAAAACCAATTCTTACCGCGGCTGAGGCGATTGGTTCATCGGTAACACTTGAGAATTCTAAACAAGAGGTCCCCGGTTCGAACCCGGGGAACCTCATGTTTTCTTTTGAGTCTTTTTGGCCTTCAATAATAATTTTTAATATTTTTAAAAATTATAAAAAGTCATTTTATAAAAGCTGATAATTTTAAAATATTTCTAATTATTTCTATAAATTAGTTTTCTGAAAAAGAAAAAAAATCTATACTTTTAACAAATATTGAAATAATAAATAAATTATTCGTATAAAAATTAGCTAATAATTGTGCCACAAAAATGATTATTTCGCACGTTGTTTTTTTAAATTATTGTTAAATTGTGTATTTAGATCTTATTAATCTTTATATATAAAATTATTATAAAGGTTATATTTATGTAACATAACAATTTTTTTCTTTGATTTTTTAAATAAATATAATTGGACCCATGTTGTTAAAACATAATTATTTGACAATCCCTAAGTCCCACTTAGGACCCTAGTCCTTGATGATTCATTAAAACTTATTATTAAACTTAACTCTTGTAAAAATATATATTTAGGTGTCTTGTGACGATTCACATTGGAACGACGTCCATTAATATTCTTATTAATCGTCATCCTTATACTTATTTTTTCCATGTGAGTTTTCCTTGTCCCCTTTTTACTTTATTTCACACTATTTTGGGGTGAAACATGATACTTATACATCATACACTTATAACGTTTGAGACTTGTAAAGCACTTGCAATTCATATTTTTGTCATGGTTATTTGTGTGTTGTAAGTGATTATATGAGATACATAGTTTGTTTACAATCATTAACTATTGCTAGCCTGGCGACGTCTTAGATCTTTGGGCCTGACAAGCCTATTTGGTGCTAAAGTCGATGTATTGCGACTCCTGATGACGTATGCTTGTTCATCATGGGAACCAAATACACTTAGCCAATCTTATATACTTGTAATCAAGTCGAGGTTTGGTTGTAACGATATGTGTTCTATAACCTTACTAACTTATGATCTATGACATGAATTGCTACTTGTAACATTATCATATTAGGTATGAAACTTTGGAAACTCACCAACTATTTATAGTTGACCTTTTATTTTTATCATGTTTCAGGAAATCCCCGAGTTTAAAGTGGACTTTTGAAGCTTGCAATAAAACTAGGACTTGGACCTAGTTTAATAAATAAAATGTTATGTTATGTTTTGATTTATGTTTGAACTTATTTCACGTTTGAGACTTATGTTTGTATTTCCTTTTGGAACTTATAATTTTAATATTTACATTTAATTATAGCGTTATGTGGTTGTGAACAATCTTAACCCTCACATCTCGACGTTTTCGCCATCAAGGTTCGGGTGTGACACAATGTATGATATTTGATGTATGATGATGCTTATGTGATGGTGTATGTGATGTATGATTGATGCTTATGTGATGGTGTATGTGATGTATGATTGATGCTTATGTGATGGTGTATGTGATGTATGATGATTATGTATGTTATGTATGATGATGCGTGATGATGTTATGCCTATGTATGATATGTTTTATTATGTTCCTTATTACGTACTATGATCTGACTTTACGTGGTGTGATTTTGTTAATGAACGTATAGTATTATCTTAACAAAGCGAAATATTTAAGATAATGAAAGTGGAACATAATGAATGAACGAATAAAAAGCCTTGCAAGCAACTGGAAAGAGGTTCACAACTCATTGAGAGTTATTAGCTCGACTATGTGTGTCTAAAACGTGCGTTTTGGCTAACTCATAAGGGTTCATACACACAGTAGAGTTCAGTCTAGGTGACTGCTCCAATACGTGCGTTTTCCTAATTACTATATGTTATACAGCGTTCGATCTTGGCGAACCTATAAGAGTTCACACACACAGGAGGAGTCTGTCCTAGTGACCACTCCATATGTGCGTTATGGGGTCCTTGTCGCTTAACCCTGGACAAATTTCTTGGTGCTCTAGAGGGGAGGGTTAAGTACATGACAGGACCTAGATATAAGTGAAAGATAATAAATATACGAAATGTACCAAACAAATGATGATGAAGATAACAATTGTTACCTTGATGTACGTATGATGTGTGATCACGTGCGATAGTAATGAAAATGCTTTAATGAATGAAAGGTAATATAAAGTTTTTTAAAACTAGAACTCACTCAGCAAGGCTGACTTTTTATGTATTTTCCAGTTGGAAGGTAATTGTTGATGAGGATGGCACGGGGATAGCTACTTGGCTCGTTTTGGATGACATATGTTTTCATAATGTTTTTGCGATGTAATGCAACAAGTGTTTTGTAATCAGTCAACAATGTATTATTTTGCAAAAGTGATTATAATAAAATGGATGTTTAAATGTTTCCGCTGCAATGGTTTATTTAAGTTAATGAAATATATGTTTTATGTGTGATGATTGACCAGCTGTGAGCGTCCTAGGAACGGGGCCTTACATTTGAGGGCCGAGGCGGTGCAACTTTGCAAGGTTAATACACACAAAGACCTACTTTTTGAGAAAAAAAAAGACAGTAGGAACACGAAGTGACGAACAAGAAAAAAAGCAATTTAATTTCATTCAACTTGGAGCTTTGAAGTACAATTAGAGATCAATCTTGAAGCAAAAAGCAAGATCGGAGAGCAAGGATTAACACATTCAAGCATTAAAGATCGTTCGGCTATGTTTTGTTTTCGATTGTTTTTTCTTTGTTTCATTGATTCTTTTGTTTATGTTACTAAAGTTTGCAACTTTATCATTGTTCGTAATGTATTCAATCGTTATGAGTAGCTAACTGTTTAGTACTACCTAGATTAAGTTGAAAACTATTCATGTTTTGATTAATTATTTGGTTTTGACTTTGTATATTTGTTTATTAATCTTATAACTTGATTATTGTCTCAATTAAATACAAACCCGTGTATAGTTTTATACTTAAATGATATTTTCATGCTTGTGTATGTTTTATCTAGATTGATTGTATGCCATCTAGATTAGGTTTGCAAATTAAAATTAATTACTTTGTGTTTTTAATTTTAAACTTTGATTAGAGATAATCTTAGGAGCATTGGTTGTGGATTGATAGTATTTTTCAATGTGCTACCTTATCTAAAACCTAGGGATGATAGATAATGCTTAAACCTCCTACCCGTTGCCTGTTAGGTTTAGATTTCACGAGAGCGTATTTTGCCTTTCATTCGCGGTGTTAGTGTTTTAGGGTATTTAATTAGATTTAATCAAGTTATCGTTTGTCTTAGGGTTAGAAAATATAATCTTAAAGACATTGTGATAGAAAACCTAGGGGTGATCTTCCATTAGACATTTTAATAAACATATCTAGTGCCTTACACGTGTCTTTGGTTTTCTTAAGGAGTAGCAACATACCTAGTTAACCTTAGATTCGTATTTTTAGAGATAGTCATACGAGTCATTACTTTATGTCATTACATGTTAGTTGGATCTCTGCCTAGGTAGTTATTTCACATATTTGAAGTATTCAAGTTTCAAAGTTTGAATTCTTATTTGTTTATTTCTTCCGTCGTGTTTCCATTAATTAATTTTAGTTAAATTGTTTGTTTTGTTTATTAATATTAATTACTTAAAATAATAAAATTAATTAGGTTAAAAGTCGACAAAGGTTTATTATCGAGAGCCGCCATTAGTGTCCACGGATTCGATATCCGGACTTACCTAACTTTACTATATCACGACCGTTACAATTGTTGTTTGTGTGAAGTTTAGTTAAGTCCGGATATCGAATCCATGGACACTTAGGTAACGTTTAATGCGCAATAATAAGTAGCGGAATATAATAAATCTTTGAGAGTTATTGAGTAAATACATGTTTAGTTGGTAAGGATAATAGAATGAGTCATTATATAGTTGTTCTATTTTTTCAAATTCATTTCATTCACTTTTTTTCATGTCATGTCATTCATTCATCACTAATCACCAACATTACCCACACACCCACCACAACAACCACCACTTGTGTAAGGCCCCATTCTTGAGACGCTCACAGCTGGTCAATCATCGCACATAAAACATATAATTACATTGTCTTTACTAAAACCATGCAATGGAAACAATTTAAACAAACATTTCATTTCCTTTAAATAAACACTTTTGCAAAATAATACACCGTTCATTAAAAAATATCATTCGTTCGTATTAAAATGCAAAAACATTATACAAAAGAATGCCATCCAAAAAAGCCAAGTAGTCGCCCCGTGCCATCCTCAGGAACATTTACCCGCCAACTGGAAAATGCACAAAAAGTCAGCGTTGCTGAGTGAGTTCTAGTTTTCTAAAACATTATATTACCTTTCATTCGTTAAAAAATTTTCTTTACTATCTCACGTGATCAAGCATCATACGTACATCAAGGTAATAATTATTATCTTCATTATTGTTTGTTTGGTACATTTGGCACGTTTCGCACATTCCGTACTTATCTCACTTTTCGTACATTTATCGTCTTTCCACTTCTATCTAGGTCCTGTCGTATGCTTAACCCCCTTCTTGAGCACAAAGCTATATCATCTAGGGTTAAGCGACAAGGACCCCATATCGCACATATAGAGTAGTCACTAAGACTAACTCCCCTGTGTGTGTGAACTCTTATGGGTTAGCCAAAATCGCACGCTACATAACACACAGTAATTACCAAATCGCACGTATTGGAGCAGTCACCAAGACTAACTCCTACTGTGTGTATGAATCCTTATGAGTTAGCCAAAATCGCACGCAGTAAACACACAGTTGAGCTAATAACTATCAATGAGTTATGAACCTCTTTTCATTTGCTTGCAAGACTTTTTATTCGTTCATTCATTATGTTCCACTTTTATTATTTTAAATCTTTCACTTCGTTAAGATAATACTTTATTTTCATTATTATAATCATACCACGTAAAATCACATCATAATACTTAGTAAGGAACATAAGAATACATATCATACATAAGGATAACATGGGACACATCATCATACATAACATATACCATCACACATTATCATAAACATCATGCATCATACATTCACATACATATACATATGCACAACAAGCATAAGTCATCATAAAACATAACTGACCCACCACGGGGCAACGGCGGTTCGGGGGCGGCAGCCCCTGACAGCGGGGTCCAAGGTGCAATGCCCCTGGCTGGGGTCGCGTTGCCAGGTTAGTGTGAAAATTTTTTCTTTTAACACTTTTATATAGCACATTTCCTTAAGAAAAATCGATCTTCCCGTTAAAACCTCTTATGTAACACCCGGTTATTTTAAAGTCAAGAAAGAAGAATAAAGTGAAAGAAAAGAAGGAAAAGAAATAAAACCCAAGTCTAGGGGTAAAAAGTGTCCAAAAGGATAAAATCTTTGAAAAGTTGGTGATAATGTTGGCATGGCCGCCCCTCACCCTTTCTACACACAATTTTTTTGTATTTTAGAGAGAGAGAGCATCAGGAAGCAGAGAAAGTCTCGGTTAGAAGAGAAAGAAGAAGAAAAGTGCGAATTCAAGGTAAGAATTCATGTTTTTATGGTGTTCTTAACCGGTTATGTCCTCGGGTTTTTGCTTATGTGTGTTTATATGTGTTCGGGTATGTTTTTAGTGGGTTGTAGGCGGTTGAATTCAATTTGAAAATGAGTTTGGAAGAAAGCCATACTCAAGAGCTGCAAAGGTGAGTTCTAGAACCCCCCCCCCCTCTACATGTTTTTAACCGATTTTTGGGGCTGGAAATGCATGAAAGTATGTTTTCATTAAACTGGGTTTCGGACCCGTATGCTTGATTGTGTGTATGTTGATGTTATGATGCGATGTGTGACTATGTTCATGCTTGTGGATGTACGATGGGACTTCTAAGGCTTATAGGATAAGATTTAAACTTAGAACATGATGAATGGTGTATGCGGATGAATCTGCCTAAGTGTTGGAAAGTAAATGCGGATGAGTAATGGGAAGAAATGCGGATGAACAGTTAATACGGATGAGCATTAACTTAAGTATGGGAAATGCGGATGGCTAATGCGGATGAGTAAGGTCAATGCGGATGAGCATTGACTTAAGTACGGGAAATGCGGATGGCTAATGCGGATGAGTAGGGCTAATGCGGATGAGTAGGGCTAATGCGGATGAGAAAGTCTAAGTGTGAACGAATGCGAACGACTAATGCGGATGAAGCATGGGGAAATGCGGATGAAGCATGGGAAATGCAGATGAACAAAAGGAAAATGCGGATGAACTATAGCAAATGCGGATGAACCCTTAGACTGTTTTCTAACTTCTTGGAAAAGGGTGAAATGTAGGCTTTGACTTGGGAGGTTCCCGGGGCTATGTAGGTTGACTGTTTGAGGTCCTAGTTGTTATGATGGGCATGTTATGATATATGATTGGTGCATATGCATGATGATGATGATGTTGCATGATTATGCATGTTATGTATGTATGATGTTGATGACTATGTATGATATGTTCCTTATTATGATGTATGTTTATCTTTCCTGTGGCTTTACGTGTTATGTTAATGAATGAAGTGAAAGTATTATATAACATAAAGTAAAATATAAAGAAAAGAGGAACATGAAGTAAGAATGCATGCATTAATGAATGATGAAAGTAAAGAAAGTCTTGCAAGCATAGTATGTCGGGACACGCCACTAAAAGGTGTTAGCCCAACGGTGTGCGGGTTCGCTACCCCAAAATGATGCACATCGGGGTCTTTCTTTGTGATTGACCATTTGTATAGCCCCATTGCTGCATACCCTAGGTACTGTGACTAGAGATACGATGCACCGTTATAGCTGGTCTATGATAGGCCTAGGTCTAGTACCAGGAATAGCTGGTATTGCATATAGCAGTGGTACACCAAAACTCTATCCTAGGTACTGTGACCAGAGGTGCGATGCACCATTATAGCTGGTTTATGATAGACCTAGGTCCAATATTAGGAATAGCTGGGTAAAGTTTATGGTTGAAGGAAAGGAAAGAGGTAATGATGAAAGAATGCAAAGTTAATGAACGTGTGAATAAAAGAATGAAAGCATGAAAGATTAAAGAAGATAATAGTGATAATTATCTATGTGTACGTATGATGTATGATCGCATGAAAGTAAAGAACAGTTTTAACGAAAGAAAAGTATGTTTTATTATAATACTAGAACTTACTCAACAACGCTGACTTTGATTTGTTTCCAGTTGGCAGGTAATGATTGCTGAGGATGGCACAAGGTGGCTACTCAGCTCTTTTGGGATGGCATCCATTTATTTAATGCTTTTGTGATGTAATGCAACAATGTATTTTGTAACCGATTAACGATGTATTATTTTGCAAAAGATTTTATAATGAAATGAGATGTCATTTTTGAATGTTTCTACTGCAATATCTATGTAAGAGAAATGAAAATATATGTTTTATGTGCAATGATTTACAGCTGTAAACGTCCCGGGAACGGGGCCTTACATCTTAAAATCTTGGTCATTTAAAATGTATATTTAGTATGCATTTCCAGCCCCAAACTAGTTCAAAACCTTTAAATAGGGGATCTAGAACTCACCTGAACTCGATGAGTAGCTTCTCAATCAAGCTTACAAAGCAAAGGTCGCACTACACAGCCTGCAAATAAGTTAACACTTAAAGGAGTTAATTTCTACCTAATTTCGCTGCCAGATAAGCAGTTTCGCTGTTAGTTTCGCCAACAGTTCCGCTGCTAGTTTCGCTGGCATCTTCGCTGACAGTTTCGTTGGCATCTTCGCTGACAGTTTCGCTGGCATCTTTGCTGTCAGTTTCGCTACCAGTTTCGAACAACTTTCGTTGGAAAACTATGTCTGCGAAACTATAGTTTCACAGGAAGTTTTCATAGTTTCGCCGGACGAATATGCAATTTTGCTGGATGAACACCCAGTTTCGCGAAACGGGCTGAAAATTACGAACCAACCCATTTTTGACCCAAAACTTCAATATTTTACACCCAAAACCTTGGTTTATCACCCAATAAGCTATATCTAAGCTTCTTACATGTTTTCTTACACAAAAACATGAGTTTTGGGCGAATCTTTGCCACTTTCAAAAACCCAAGCCCTAGATCCGGGTTTACATCAAAATGAAAGATTAAATGATGTATCTTACCTAGATTCTTGGTGTTTTCTTGTTGTTTGGATGCCCACAAACACCGATCTTCAATCTCGTGATCAACTGAGTCTTAAATCTTCAATTCTCTCCATTTCTCTCTTTACTCTCTATCTCTAGAAATTAGGGTGTTGAGTTGCAAATAAGAGTTTGCTCAAGCTGATCCGTTTATATATATGGGGCGTTCGACTTTATTCCGGACGTTACAAGTCCACCCCCCCTTATTTAGGTTCCGTCCTCGAAACCTGTTAATCGCTAAATAATTGAGGGTAATGTTGCCTCATCTCCTCCTCAACTTCCCAACTAGACTCTGATCCCTTCCTGTGCTTCCACTATACACGCACCAGTGGCGCTGCCCACCACCACCCACGAGTGGCGCCGCCCACCACGGTCACCATCGCCACTGGGAACCACCGCCGGCCATTGGGAACCTTAACCGAGAACCACCGCTAGCCACCACCCGTCATCACCATCATTTCTAACAAACAACACAAAGTAATGATTCATTTATTTTAGAAGAAATTACAAATTTTGTCTTTTAAGTATGTTTAAAATTATGGATCTTGTCCTAAAACTTTGATAATTACACTGAGTGTTCTTTATTTAAAAATTTATCACACTTTATATCCTTTCTACTAACTAAAGTTAATTTTTTAGTTAGTTTTGTGTGAATGTACTATTTTGCCCTTATCCCTTTTAGGACGAAATCTGTAATTTTCCTTAATCTTTTACTTTTCCACTTTTTTATTTTATTTACTTTATCTTTTTTTAATCCCTTTTTTATAAACTTATCTAAAATATTATTACTTAAATATTTTTTATAAAATATAATTTAATCTATAGGTTTTTTTAGTTTGGTATATTTTTAATTTTTTAAAATTAGTTATCTACCTTTCTAATCATATGAAAACAAGATGGAGAGCTTACAATGTTTTTTTATGTTATAAAATTTAAACTAGTAATCGATTTTGTTTCTTCATCGTTTTTTATTACCTTTTTGTATAAGAATTTTCAACTATTTTAATTATTTAATTTACGGTTTATATTAGAAACCTATTAGAGACCGTATGATTTTAGTATATTACTTTTTATATTTTACATGGTTATAATTAATCTAAGTTGAGCTATATGTATAATTAAACGTTGATTAATATATGTCGTATTTAAGTGTTTTTACTGAAAATGTTCAATAAATATAATCGTGAAACCAAATCAAAGCAAAC
Source organism: Flaveria trinervia (assembly GCA_025506515.1). Lineage (NCBI taxonomy): Eukaryota > Viridiplantae > Streptophyta > Magnoliopsida > Asterales > Asteraceae > Flaveria > Flaveria trinervia. The sequence continues at coordinate 11,296,157 of CM046444.1, forward strand.
CCTTAGTAATTGTTTGATTTGGTTTCGTTTTAATTTTAAGTGGTTTGGTTTTGATTTCCATTAACAAAAAATTATTATTAAAAGTTTAAATAAAACCATGAATAAAACTAGATTTAATAACAAAATTGAATGCTTGTTTAAAAACTTCGAGTTGTTCTTTAGTAACCTTTTAGTATATTTTATTTTAAATTAAAGTTACATGCTATCACATTATATTTATATATAAAAACAAAACATTTGGTTGAATACGAAAAATTAAATATTCATATTGTAAACCAAAATCTTACTTCCGGTTTCGAATCTAAACCATAAACCAAATAACTTAAAACGATTAAAAAATCTTGTACCAAAAAAATTAAAAATCTAGTTGTATAATTTCTATTAGTTTTATTACAAAGGTAATGTATAAATTAAAAAATAAGAAAATATATAAGAAAATAAAAATCTATAATAAAAGTACATTTTATAAAAAAATAAAACTAAATTATTACTAATATTTATAATTATTTCTTTAAACAAAAGGGTTTAAAAATAAATAAAAGTAAAGAAAACGAAATTAAAATAATAATAATAATAATAATAATAATAATAATAATAGATTAATAATAATAATAGATTAATAATAACAAATTTCATCATGGGTTAAAGGCAAAGTGACTATTAAGAAAATAAAAATTGGTTAGAAAAGAGGGAAAAAATTTAAAGAAAAGTAAAGTAAATAAAACAAAAACAATAAAGGAAAAAATAAAAGATTAGTGGAAATTACATATTTGGTCCTTCAAGGGGTAAGGGTAAAATGATTTTTTACAAAAAATTAACTAAAAAGTTAACTTTTGTTAATAGAAATGATATAAAGCGTGATAAGTTTTTAAATAACGGATACTCAGTCTAATTATGAAAGTTTAAGGACAATATCCATAATTTTAGAGATACATAAAGGACAAAATTTATATTTTACTTTTTATTTTAAATTTTTCATTATTTTATTTATTTTATTATCAAATACCAAACAAAATTTACTCGTTTATATACCGATTTCTATTTTATATAAATTAACTATGATTCTTAATTGAACTATTGAAGTGACGTGTGTCACACTATACATCAAATTATCAAGGTTATCAACTATGGTATAATATATCAATATATATGATATCAAATAAAAGTAGAAAACCCACATTTGTACTCTGTTCTTCATCTATATCTTCCACTGTAGTAAACCAAATCCTTCTTTTAAGTTCTTGTGATCTACACCTTTTGATCTCAGATACAACATGGTGAAGGATCGTAAAGTAGGTGTGGCGATGGATTTCTCAAAGAGCAGCAAAGCAGCGTTGCAATGGGCGATCGATAACTTAGCTGACAAAGGCGATACGTTCTACATCATCCACATCAAATCTCTCTCCGGCGATGAATCTCGCAACAAACTGTGGGAGACCTCAGGCTCTCGTAAGCTCCGATCTATCGATTATTCATTGTTCGTTACTTCGTTTTATGATTTGATTTTGTTTAGTGTTGATCTGTTGATTGATTTGGTTGTGTGTGCGAGATCAGCGTTGATTCCGTTGTCGGAGTTCCGTGAGCCGGAGGTCATGGCGAAGTATGACGTGAAAACGGATGTTGAGGTGCTTGATATGCTTGATACTGGAGCTAGACAGAAAGAGGTTTTCACTTCGCTTAATTCTCGTTTTTGATTAAGATTTATGTGCTTTTAGCTTAATCTATATTGATATGAAACTGCGTTGAAATGAATCTACTACGGATACAATCAGATCCAGATTTCATAGCGAATTAAACCATCTGTAGCTTAAATTTGATAATCTAGTGTTCAATGATCACTTGAATATGCTTATTGCTTCTGCTCATGAATATTCATCGTTTCTGTACCTTGATCTGAACTTTAATTTCTCGATTTGGAGTATAACGATACTGGAATGGTGATTAATTGATTATAGGTTTGTTTATAGACAATCTAATCAATGAAACAGGTGTAGATTAAGAGATTTATTGCATTAATTCGGGATTATCAGATAGTTTTACATAATTGTTTGATATATGATTTGATTAGATTCAAGTTGTGACCAAATTGTACTGGGGAGACGCGAGGGAGAAGCTGATTGAAGCGATTGAAGATCTAAAGCTGGATACAATGGTCATGGGTAGCAGAGGACTTAGTGCACTCAAGAGGTATCTTTCACATTCTTCTATTGTGTCTTATACTCTTATCATTAACTTATATACCTTAAAACTCTCTGAATTGTTTGTTCATATTTTTTTTAATCTTTAGCTAATGTAGTGACAAATTAACCCAGGATTTTGATTTCACGAGGGCTTTTCATGAATATCTTGGGTGAATACGGATCACTCTTTATATATTACTATATAAGACATAAATTACAAGTATCGGATGCTAGATGATACTAAAAAGAAAATTCTAACTTTGTATAGACATAAAAACAAGTATCGGATGGTAGATAATACTAACAAAAAGGTTGGATGGTAGATAATACTAACAAGAAGGTTGGATGGTAGATAATACTAACAAGAAGGTTGGATGCTAGATAATACTAACAAGAAGGTTCTTAGAGTCACTTGACCTCTGTGTACCAACGCTTGGCTCCAGAAGTACAATATAGCGAAAAATCTATCCCGACTAGTTCTAGTTCGTTACCTGTCTCTACTAGTCCGGTCCAAAGCTAAGTTTATTTTAGTTAAATTTAATGAAACATCACGTGTTTAGTCTAAAATTAGTCTTCAGTTACTATTTACTATTTGATCAAGTTTGGTATGTCTTAAATATTTTTCTAATCATCCAATATATGAAAATTATGATTACTATAAAAGAAACTTAATGTGTATATGTTGTGATATTGCGTATAGGTAACTTAATTAATGTGTGTATGTTGTGATGTAGCGTATAGGTAACGATATTTTATGTGGGATTTTAATATTGCAGGATAATTCTAGGAAGCGTCACAGACTACTTGGTGACTCACGCACCTTGTCCCGTCACCGTTGTCAAAGACAAGCACTGAACTTGTTCGGTACTATCAATAAGGCATAACGTACTACCACTTCATGCAGTTGTGTTTTCCTTTCATTTTCTGCTTTATTCTATTTGTCTCCAATCCATGTGATGTGATAGTGACATTCAAAACCTAAGACTTAAATTATTAACATAATAGATAGTGTTTATTCGGTTAATACTTGTGCTATGCGGCAAAGGCGTGAAGGTTAAATCTGAAGATTCTGAATGTATGTATAAATAAGCACATTGCATGTTCGGTTAACATAAAAAATAGAACAATAGCTTCGTGGTTGCATGATACAATAAGAGTGTAAGAATTTTGTGACAAAAAGTAACATAAAGTAAAAACGTCCTTGCATATTTAAACAAAACAAAAAAATAACTAAAAAGTCTAGGAAAATAAAAGTTATGTATATCAACTTGTAGACACAAAAAGTATCAACCTATAGGGTTTCGAATAAAATTTGCGATGACAACTTAGTTTTTTTAAATTATCATGCACAAATTCATTTCTAAGTGAAACGTATATCGAAACTTTGATGAAAGTAAACATGTTCTAATGATATATTTAGGATTTGTGTATAGATAATATCTTAAAAGTTGTAAGAAAAAATATACTATAAGGTGTCATGTCACATGTGTCGATACGAGATTGGAAAAAAAGAAAAAAATAATAATCATCAAACTTAAAAGTATTTTGTTATAGGTTAAAAGAAACTCCAAGTGAATGTTGGTGTGAATTTGTATGCAAAGTGAGAGTAGGATTGACTAAATCTCCGCACGCCCATCACTTACATTTAATAATATAGTTCGATGCTCGCATAATACGACAGATAGCACATCACCAAGGTTGATGATTTTAAAAGTATGTTGGAGTGGTTCAGATCAGTTTTTAGACAAAACAACAGAGAATGTGGAACAAAAATAAAATCTTACTCATTTTTAAAAGGCTTTAAATATACAAACAATATATTTTTTGTTCTTGTTTTCTATGATGTACCTTTTTTTAAATACATATACTAGTAAATTGGATTTTAATATCTGTATTACCAAATATATTATTTATTAAATAATATGTCATTAAATAACAAAATAAATTGGATTATAATAATTACATAAAAACAATATGCCATTCATTAAACAACAAAATTATGTCATAATAATCAAAATTCTCAAACACAAAAAAGGTTTATATTAGTATAATTGAATTGACTAATTACCAATATAATCATAGTATCTATCAAATAAGTCAGGAGACGCGGATTGTACACTTATTTGAGTTTATTGTAATCTTCACTTCTCTAAACAATATTGAGGATTTCAAGGGGGGTGTTTTGGCAGGGGTTTGGGGGCAACACCCCTGGTAGCGGGGTTCAAAAGGTAGTAGCCTTTGGTGGGATTCAAGAGGCAGTTTGAAAATCTTTTATTTTTGTAAAAAAGTAGTTTCATTTAAAATTGTTTTTTCAAAATTTCACATGTGAAACTCCATTGCAAATTTTTAGTCATATTGAACTGGAAAATAAAAACCCCCTAATGACAGTTTTCCACTCCTCCCTGAAATTGAATTGTTTTTTAAATTTGATCATTCTTGATTTTTTTTTTTGGTTCACAAAACACATAAAAAATTCATACTTTGATCCTGATTAATATCTGAGTCGTATGCGATTAATATATTCAGGTGAAGCATCAAATAATTTTAATCTGAAATTAATCACATGACTCTTAAACTATCCATGTTTTAATTTCAGTTTCTCTACAAAACATGTCGAGTATTCATTCGATTCCTGCAACCATATGATCTTACAACGGATCCCAGTTGATCTTACTCAATCTAAATCAACTTTGTTTGACTTCATTTGACTAATTAAACCCATAAGAACCTATTTCATAAAATCATACAACTTAAACAATTTACCAACGAAAAGTTAAAAGCATTGATAGTCTAAACCTTTCAATTAAGATCACTATGACTCATATTGCACTAGTGCTTTCGTCTTTAACTATAAATCTTTTGTAGTGTAGGGGAGATGAGTGAAGTGATACAAGGTAGGGTTGCGAATGAGCCAAACAATTACGAATAAGTCATTGTCCGTGTTTGTTCATTAACAAAATAACAAGTTTATGAACAATTCACGAACACTTATTTAACGAGAATATTTATAATTCATGTTCGTTCATTAAGGAAATAAACATGTTCATGAACTGTTAGCGAACACTTACCAAATGTAAACAAACATAAACAAAGGCAAATGAGCACAAATAAATGTTTTTTGAGCATAAACGAACACACATAGAAGTTCCTTAACACAAAAATACAAACGATCATACATTCATTTTATAACAAAATCACAAACATTATGTATAATCCATCAAAATAAATAAATATTTAACATAATTGTCACTAACAAAATTTGTAAATAAACGAACACATTATTGAAAGTTTATAAACATAAAGTAACGAATGTGGCATCTGTTCATGTTCGTTCTTTTTACTTAACGAATTGAATTTTCTTGTTTGTGTTTTTTCATTTATTAAACGAACGAACATAAACGAACTTCCCACCAAACGGTTCACGAATTATTCGTTAAATGTTCCATTCGTTTTGGAACTAGATGCGTAGGTAATTTGTTTGCATTAATTGTAATTAATTGTATGTTTTTAATACTTAAGGTTCAAATTGGTTTATATTTACAGTTAAAATATTTTAAGATACTACAATATTTATCATTTATCAATACTAATAAAAGAATATTTGTTTGTCACTTGTCATATTTTTAACCCATCTTTTTGCCACTTATCAATTTTTTACATATTCGCACGTTGATTTTCCCTTCAAAGGATATTATAGTAATTTATATATTAATACAAGTTTCTCTCTCTTATTAAAAATTAATTTTATTAATTGCTATAATTCTCTCTTATCTAGATTTTTTGAAATCAAACTATATTTTTTAAAAATATATATTTTATTAAGTAAGTTAAAAATTACATCTTTTAATTAAAATCTAAATAATAATAAAAATCCATATAATATAAATTTTCTAAAACACTAAACCTTTTATAAGCAATTTATTAAATCATTTTGTTTCTAAATAAATATAAAGGTGAAATTTTTAAAAACATTCTTATTAAAAAAAACAAAATAATTACAAATTATAGTTTAAAAAACAAGATTCTAATAAAACAAATTAACTTTTAATAAAAAAATCTTAAAACGAATGTCTAAAAATAAAGCTATTTGGACAAGAGAGTTATAAATAGTATAGTTGTTTTATTTCTTAAGCTATTACGTATACATAATTTTTAATTTTATTTAATATTAAAAATATTATAATCTAACTCTTCGGGTTTTTACTAACTATAATCCATTTAATTAATGAGCATTTAGCCTATATATCTATATATATAAAAACTAAAATAAACATAAAACAATTATAAGCCTTATCATACTAATTTTCTTATTTTTCTATATTAATAATAATAATAATGAATACTAATAATTTTACTCATACCATTTTTATATTATATATATTATATATATATATATATATATATATATATAATTTAATAAATAAAAAACCTATTTTTTATTAAAACACACTTTATAAAAATAAAAGTTTTATTAAATACATAATAGAACGAACTTTTTCTTTAAAGAATCATTTTTCTTAAAATAAAATATTCAAAAATCACAATTTTTTTATAAAAAGAAGTTTACGAAAAATACATTATTACTTAGTTTACTTAAAATAGTTATTTATACGTAATTATAATCATATTTTATCTTCAAGCATGATTTTATAATGCATAATTTTGATTACTAATTATTTAATATTTTTTTATTCATTCCGTGTAATACACGGGGACTAAACTAGTTATTTTTATAGACTTGGGATTGATGAGTAATTAAAATATTATTTGAATCAAAAATTAATTTAAATGATAAAAACATGAAGGTTCTAGTTTGAGTAATAACATCAACACATTAATTTCTATAATACTAATTATCAACTTGATTGTATATTATAGTTTGTAACTTATGTTTTATAGATTGTATCACACTTTGTTTTTTTTATACTTTTCAGTTTTAACTCTATAGTTTTTATCTTTTACATTTAACTCTTATATTTTTTTCATTTTCAACTTTAGTTTCTTATACTTCTCATTTTTTATGGATTTTTAGTTGTACATCTCGGTCTAAATTTTTTTATCTAACATACAACCACATGCGTATGTGGTTTAACACGTTTACATCTATTTTGTTTGTTTTACAACCACATTGTGTAAAACATTTCGTTCTAATTTATACGCATTAACATACCACAAAACACATGTGTGGTTTGAAGTTTTAACGTCTATTTTTCATTCAGTTTTATTTTTATTTTTTGCTTACAAGTTTTTCTGGTGTTGATGGTCGCTAGCAAAAATGAGAGATTGATGCCATTTGACACGGCTTTACATCCCATCACAACGTGTGAGGTTAAATACTAGTCTCATTTAATTGTTAAAAAACTATTTATACAAGAAAGAATGATGGTGGTTTATTTGTGCAATGCAAATAAAGACTGTGAAAGAAGAAAACTTCAAAGTTTTGAAAAACATATCTTTCATTTGTTAGTGTTGACTTTCAATGCAGCTCACACGTGGACATATGCAATCAAATAATTACATTTTGTTTCCACGTTTATTTTACGAGAAAAGAGGAAGAAAACGTTTTTTTATCTTTATCTTTTTTATTTTTTCCTTAATGATGATTTCGAGCCCATGTGAGAAGTTTAGAAAAAACTTAGTGAAGTCAAGAACACAATGTTAAAACAACTTAAGGATGATTTCAAGCCCATGTGAGGAGTTTAAAAACTTCAAAAAGTAAAATCAGTGTACTAGTGAGTAGTGACTAGCCCATGTGAAAACTGAACTGCAAATAAAAGTTGAAAATAGTTAATTGGGCTAAAGGCCCAAATGAAGAAGCAAGTCAGCCGCAATTCCGCATACAGATGGCCATACCCGAAATCGGGTTGGGCCCAATCGGGTTTCTTTTACCCGGGTATTGGTGAATCTGGGTACGAACCCGGGTCGGGTTCACTTACTTGAAAATTCTACCCGCAATACCCGGGTAGGGTAGGGTAGGGTCGGGTCCGGAACTGTGTCCAATACCGGTTAAGTTTTTTTTCTTCTTCTTTTCTTTTCTTGTTTTTATGTCCAATACCGGGTTCAATTCTGGTTTAAACGGGGTCGGGTTCGGGTCGGGTCGTGTTCGCTAAAAAACTCAAAAACTAAACCTGGTTCCAAACCTATGGGTTTAAACGGGTCCAACCCAGGTGTACCTCCCATCGGATACTACCCGTACCCAGGTCCAGGGCCGGGTACACCGGATCAGGTCTGAACCAAGATTAGAAAAAAAGGACTATAAAGGAGGTCAACACACACATCGACAAAAGGCATGATTTCAACCGCACCAAGATTAGAAGATTTGACTTTGAGTATGAGAGACTGATGTGAGTGTGTTTAAATGGTATTTTACGTGTTTAGATGTTAAATATTAAGTTTGATTGCTCGTATTTATGCATTTGATCATGTTGAATAGGTTAACTAGGAGTTTGAAGTGATTTTATAAGTAAAATAACCAAGTTGGAAGCTTTCATGGTGAAACAAGGCGTTCGAGGGGTCAAGAAACGAAAATTCAAAATGCAGCAGAAAAGTTTCCACCGTAGCGGCGTAGCCTACTACAGCCACCGTAGGCTACGCTAGAATCAGCAAAAAAACAGCAGAATACCCCTAGCGTAGGCTATGCTGGTTAGCGTAGCCTACGCCAGGGCCTTTGAGAAACACCTAGAAAATCGTATTTTTTTTAGGTTTTGACAACCACTTGCCCCCCATTCGACCTAGAATGATTTTGGAAGAATTTTGGGAGTTCCTAGACTTGTTATTCACCATTCTACATTGTTCTAACACCATTCTATCATCCGGGATGCAATTCAACAATGATTTTGAAGATCATTCAAGAACAATGAGCGGCTAGACTTTTCGTGATCTACTTCGGGTAACGGGTTTTGTGTGATTAGGTTCTCGTTTGTGTTAGACTTGTGTTGGGATTGAACTTTAGACCCCTTTAAATTATTTTATAAGTTTAACTTGTGTTTTGATTATATAAACAATTGTGTTGGTTGACCTTTATTTGAATGTCATATGATCTTGCACGAATAGTATGGTTGTAGAGTTTTGGTTACTAATTGAATTGGTATTGTGTATTAATACTTATTAAGTCTTGATTATCATTATCGCTTAATCATTACACGTATACAATCCCCGTTAAGGGTTTTCCACCAAGTTTAACTAAACGATTACTGAAAATCAAACCTTAACCCCGAACTGGATTACTCTTTCTCATAATTGTCTTCTTAATCAAGTTTAAACATTTGCAATTTGTTTTCTTATTTACTTTCTTAATCATTCCAAATCCAATTCTTATAGTCAAGAGACAATAGTTTAAGTAATTTGATAATTTAGTTAATCTTTTCATATAAATCAATTTACAATACACCAACCACTAATTCCACAAGGTTCGACAACCCTACATACCCTAACTAGTTTAAAGTGAATAGGAACACACATTTTAACATCTTATTTGATTGATACTTCGACATCGATCAGCTATTAGTTCATTCCTGATCATCTTTCGGTGTATGGGTAATGACACAGTCGTGTGTAACTTGGTTTTTATTCATCATAAATGCAAACTTTGATTGTTTGATTAGCTTTTATTGTTTGTGTGTTTGTTTGCTTTTGTTGATCGACACAATTTGAATAGTTATTTTGGTAAATTGTTTATCAAATTAGTAGTCCTAAGATTATTAAGATTATTAATCGTTGAATGACTTACTGTTGGGTATTCTACCTTTGAAGAAATTAAAGATTTCAATATTATTGAAGTTGAAATCTTGAAGCACGAAATCAATAAAAATATTAGTCTAGGGTTTATATTATAATTATTTTTATTGCTAGACTAGTATAAATATTAGCACATATTATCATTGTAAAGAGTGACTAATTCACCACTTATTAGGGTGAATTAAGTTCATCATCAACAACAATATATCATCATCCTTCAAGGATGATGATTTCAACAACATATCAATAAACACCAATCATTAAACATGTTTGGGTTCTTCATCATGTTCATCATTATTATATTTTAGCATCTAATCATTCAATTTCTTGTTATTATCAATATGAATCCTAAGATCCATGCTCATTGTTCCCGTTCAAATCGGGCACACAATTGGCATCAGAGCCGGATTTGATGGATTCATATTGATTTTGATGAAAATTCATGGTTAGATTGCTGAAATTATTGAAGATCTGAAGAAAACAATTCAACAATCAATTCAACATTCATGTTTGCGGCTGCCTCAAGTATCAAACAAATTAGGGTTTGCGGATGCTTCAAGTATCAAGCAAATTAGGGTTTGCGGCTGCCTCAAGTATCAAGAAAATTAGGGTTTGTGGCTGCCGAAGTGGGCTGCAAAAGAGGCTGCCGTAAGCAGCTTATGTCGAAACAATAAGGCTGCCGAATGCAAGCTGCAATGTGCAGCTGCCAAAAGTGTCTCTTACGAATCAAGGAAGCTGCCGAAGGCAGCCCTTGCGGACCAAATAGGGCTGCCGATTAGGGTTTCATGCTCATTAGGGTTACGGCTGAATGGGGATGCCCTAATTAGGGTTTGCCGAATAAGAGACTACAATAAGTGGCCTTTGCAGCCATATTAGGGACGCCCTAATCTGGGTTGCCGAACCAAAGTGACATTTGCGGCCATATTAGGGATTCCGAATTAGGTTGTAACCTAGGGTTGCAAATGGGTTTGTGAACACCATTGGGTTTGTTACTTGGGATCCATCATTAAACAAAAACATCAGTTGGACTTGGGCTCAAGTGTTGAAGATTGGGCTTATGATCCACAAAACAAAATCGGGGTTCGTATTCGGGCTCTCATCAACAAAAACAAGTGACATTGAGTTACATAATATAGTTGTACCAAAGTTTTGAATACCTCGCTTCCGCATCAACAACAAATTTCTTGACTTTGGACAACTATTCAACAAAAACAAGATCAAGCTTCAATTCACATTGGAAATCTACAATTTAGGGGGAGTATTGTTGGGTATTCTACCTTTGAAGAAATTGAAGATTTCAATATTATTGAAGTTGAAGTCTTGAAGCACGAAATCAACAAAAATATTAGTCTAAGGTTTATATTGTAATTATTTTTATTGCTAGACTAATATAAATATTAGCACATATTATCATTGTAAAGAGTGACTAATTCACCACTTATTAGGATGAATTAAGTTCATCATCAACAACAATATATCATCATCCTTCAAGGATGATGATTTCAACAACATATCAATAAACACCAATCATTAAACATGTTTGTGTTATTCATCATGTTCATCGTTATTATATTTTAGCACCTAATCATTCAAGTTCTTGTTATTATCAATATGAATCCTAAGATCCATGCTCATTGTTCCCGTTCATATCGGAAACACACACTTACTATTACAATATCTTAAATTGGTGATTATTAATAATTTAATCAGGTGTGGCATTGGTTAGCTTTTACTATCTAATTTAACAACTCGTTATCTAGTTGTAATCAGTAATGACGTTTCAACTAGAATAAAAAACTAATCATGTACATGTTATTTCTAATTTGGTAGAACCTATGTGATACAATTTCATACATATTCGAAACTCGAGTGTTATTATCTTTTAGTTTTGTTTTATTGAAGCAATATATACTTTAATTAATCTTATCAATAAACATTTGCAATCAAAAGACAATATTTTAGTTTTAGTTATGTAACTTAACTAAATATCAAACGAAACGTATAATAATAACCACATACTCCCCGTGGATATAATACCTGATTTACCCTAACTACTTAAGTTAATTAGATTTTTGCATGATCACAGTTATATGTCATCATAAATTGTAGTTTCTGCATGATCACAATGATATGTTATCATAAAATATATGTCACAATGATATGTCATCATAAGGTGACATTAGCATTGTGTGAAAGTGAAAATGATGGTTGGTGACTCACCCATTCAGTGACTTTAGCATTGGACGTTCCCCACACGGGTACTGTTGGGGCGGATGAATTCAATAATAGATGCTTGTTGGCATTCCAGCCTTCCTTCGCTTTTCACGGTCACATATCTTTTTGGCTAAGGAAGGGGAAATCCTTCTCATGTTCCATGAATCCAATATGCATTTCATTCGCGAAAAGCCATCTTTTTCTCAACAATGCCTTAGTCTAGCCTATAGGTGTCACACCCCAACCGACGGCGGAATCATCGAGGCGGATGAATGTGAAACGATTGTTCATAGCTTATGGAATTAAATAAGTTAAAATAATATTAAAAGCCATTTTTCTTTGAACAATACTAGACAATTAAATCATTACAATACAAAAAAAATTAAACAACACAAGATATTTAATAAAACTAAGTTATATGAGCAAGAAGAAATCCTTAAGTAGCAATCCTGAACCATGTTAAAAATAAAGGGTCAACTTTAAAAGTTGGTGAGTTTCCATGGGTTAAAATACATACTTATATATAAAAGATTTATAAGTAGCAATTCATGTCAATGGTTATGAATTATGCAAGTTATAAAACACTTATAGCTACAATCAAACCTTGACCAAGATTTAGATTACAAGTTTATAACGATTAGCTAAGTGTACTTGGTTCCCATGATTAACAAGCCATACGTCATCAGGAGTCGGCAATACATCAGCTTTAACAACAAATAGGCTTGTCAGGCCCATAGATCTATGAAATCGTCAGGCTAGCAATAGTTAATGATTGTATCTCATATAATACTCACAATAATACCAATAACCATGACAAAAATGTAAAGATGAATTGCATCTGCATTTACAAGTATCAAGCTATTACAAGTGTAAGTTTATAAAGTTAACATGTTTCACCCCAAAAGGTGTGAAATAAAGTAAAAAGGGCATGGAGAACTCACATGGAAAACTCACGTGATACAAGATGCACTTTTGATAATAATAAAAAAAATAAGATTCTCCAACGATTCCTTCACAATTCAACTGTAACACCCCGAATTTTTATTTAAACTAAAGGAAAAGAAAAGTAAATAGAAAGAATAGATAATGAGCACAAGTGGAGGGGGATAAAGTGTACAAAGTACAAAACCTTGTTATCTTAAGGTTTAAAGGGGCAAGGCCGCCCATCCCTTCTTCACTATCTTCATTATCTTCATACGGCTGAAAGGAAGAAGGAAGAGAGAGAAAGCTCTCGGTTCTAGAGAGAGAAAGAGCAAGAAGCAGCTGCAAATGTGAGTTTTCTCTTATATGAGCTCGGTTTCAGCTGGGTTTTGAGTTCTTGACCGAAGTTCTTGGTGTTTAGTGTTTGTTTTCAGGATTTAAAAGCTGAATTGAAGATGGGTCTCGAACTTGAAGTGTGTTGCTCAAAAGTTGCACCATGTGAGTTTCTAGAACCCCTCTTTTACTAATTTTCAACTTGTTTGGGGCTATTATGCATACCAAGAGAATGTTTTGAAAGTAACCGTGGGTCTACAGCCTTATGTTCGAATGATGTATGTATGTATGTATGCATGTTTTAGAGCATGATTATGGGTTAGTGTTGATGTTTAGTATGTTTAGGTGCCCTTGGTATGTTAGATCTATGCTTGGGTAGTGTTAGAATGATAATCGGGTGATGTTGGTAGCATAGAAAATATTTCAGAAGGTTCTGATGCGCCTAAACAGTGGCCCATGCACCCAACATTTTGGCCATGCGTCTAAGTGTTGGCCATGCGCCCAAGAGTGGATCATGCGCCTAAACAGCGGCCCATGTGCCCAGCATGTTAGCCAGACGCCTAAGTGTTGGCCATGCGCCCAGAAGTGGCCCATGCGCCTAAATAGTGCCAATGCGCCTAAATAGTGCCAATGTGCCCAAGTGTTGAAACGGCTAAGTGTTGATGCGCCTGAACAGGTGCCATGCGCCTGCATAGTGGCAAAATGCCTGAACAGGGCAGAAGCGCCCAAATAGTGCCCATGCACCCAGACTATTTTACACTTACAATTTTTATGCTCATGCGCCTAAAAGGTCCCATGCGCCCATTTTGGACTTAGGATTTTTTAAGTGGTTTTAAGGGGTAAATAGGGAGATAGGCCTTGTTATGATGTGATGGCTTATGCTTGATGTGTGCATGGTGATGTGATCTATTATGATGTGTATATGTATGTGTGTGATGTGTTATCTTTCTTCGTCAAAGAGTTTTCAAAATGTACGTATTATGTTTTATAATACATTATGTATGGCTTTACGTGGTGTGATGTATAACGAATAAATTAACGAACGTAAAGAATTATGTAACGAAATGAAAGATAACGATAGAGTACGAAATGAACACATGAAATAACAAATGGTGAACATGAAAGTGACGGATAATGAGATCCGTGTCGCGTACCCCGGTACTGTGTCAGTCTTCGGACATGAGTCGGGGGTTTGTTTATCAGGCCCCAGCACAGTATCAATCATCGGACATGAGTCGGGGGTATTGCATGAGACAAACGAATGATGAGATCCGTGTTGCGTACTCTGGTACTGTGTTAGTCTTCGGACATGAGTCGGGGGTTGTTTATCAGGCCCCGGCACAGTATCAGTCTTCGAACATGAGTTGGGAGTATTGCAAGAGAAGAGATAATGAGGTGAGCGACCTGGTGTTGCAACAGACTCGGATAGAGTTCAATCCCTATGATTGACTCATATGGGATCTTTGTCGCATATCCCGGTGTTGTGTCAGTCTTCGGACATGAGTCGGGGGTTTGTGTACAGGTCCCGGCACAGCATCAGCTTTCGAGCATGAGTCGGGGATATTGCATGAAACAAGATTCGAGTAATGAAGAGTAATAAGCTAAGAAATGAATGAATGAACGAATGTTGATGAGGATAATAATAATTATTATTATCAATATGAATGTATGAAGTATGAAAGGACGAAACGAATAAAAACATAGATTGAGTGTACGTATGTTGTATGACCACGAACGAATGTAAAGATAGTTTTTCAAAAGAAATGAAGTATTTTCCTATATAAAACTAGAACCCACTTGTTGTCGCTGACTTTTGTATGCATGATAGTTGGCAGGTATTTGTTGATGCTGAGGAGTTGCAAGCATGGATGCATAAACTACGGGGAGTATTTTGAGGTTGGCATCCGTATTTTGACATGTCTTTGTATTTTGAGATGAAAACAAATGTTGTAAATGAATGAAATGACATGTTTTTAGTTATTAATGAAAGTTTTAAATTCCGCTGTAAAATAAATGTACGTTTTATATTATTTTATGTGCAATGAATAACCAACTGTGAGGTGCCTGGGAGCGGGGCCTTACAAGTTGGTATCAAAGCCAAAGTTTAAGTGAAATGGGTAAATTTTCAAAATAAGCCTTAACTTAAACTGAGAATGGGACTAAAAGGAAAGGGATGCCGGTCCTAGTAGCTACGTGCCTGCAGGTAAAGGTTTTATGTAAACATTTTATGCAAGCTAATGGTTAACCGGTATTATGTGCGCATGTTATGTGGCTGGTGTGCTTTTGTGTAGATTTAGATACTGATGTAGTCAGGATAGGAAATGGTCGGGGTATGAAGAGTAAAGTAAGTGGCTAATCACAACTGGCCACTGTTATTAGGGACTTACTATACTTACATAAACTGAGTTATTACCTTGAATGACCGTGTTGGTGTTTGAACCTTATAGTGTGTTAGGGGATGGCTAGGCAGAAATATTCCAAGACTCCTACAGGCAGAGGTCGTCCCCGTGTGACTAGGAGTAGTGCTAAGGCTCCTGAGACGACCCATGAGAACCTGAGGTTCATGGCTGGAGCGAAGAGAATAAGAATGCTAGTTTGAATGCCTCAGCTAGGGAGGAGATTGCTGATGAAGTACACCAGGTCATGCAAACAGTCTTACCATCTATAGTGACCGAAGTCATTAAAGCTGCTAGAGAAGGCGAAAGGAAGGAGAGGAATAGGTCCTCGGGAAGGAGAAAACAACCGGAGGCCAAGATGGTTATCCTTACTGATGAGGAAGAGGAGGAGGAAGAGCCTGTGCCTAAGGCAGCACGAGGCTGTAATTATGGGGCATTCTAAAGGTGCAAGCCCCCTACCTTTGATGGTAATGGTATTGTTGCTGCTGCTCACCGATGGGTGAGGGAGATGGAGATTGTTCTTGAGATCAACGAGTGCCGAGAGGACCAGAAGGTGAAGTTTGCCACTTACTCTTTTGTGGACTTAGCCTTGTGTTGGTGGGACAATATTGTCCAGGTTGAGGGAAGCAGGGCTATCGGAAGGATGAGGTGGAGTGAACTGAAGAAGCTGGTAATCGATGAGTTTTGCCCTCATCGTGAATTGGACAGGGTAGAGAGAGAGTTCTTACAGCTAGAGGCGGGAACGATGACACACCAGCAATACACCACTAAGTTCAATGAGATGGCAAGGTTGGTGCCAGATCAGGTGACGCCTATGTCACGAAAGATCAAGAGGTACATCCAAGGATTGCCGACAGACATCCGCAGATATTTGATCGCTGCCCGACCAGGTACATTTAGATCAGTGGTCGATTTAGCTGGGAGGTTGTACGACGAGCGAGAGATGATAGTGACAACGGACGAAGAGGAAGAACAGAACCCTGCCAAAAAGGGGAATGGAAGGAAAAATAATGATGACGAAATTGTGGTTGAAGGTAAGATGATGAGGGTCAATGACCGAGAGAGGATAACAAGGAAGGACGAGGTATGCAAGAAGTGTGGTAGAGGCCATGAAAGGGAGTGCAAGTGGGGACTGAACGTTTGCTTCCAGTGTGGAAAGGAGTGCCACAGAGCGAGGGACTGTCAAATGGCTAAATGCTACGACTGTGGCAAGACAGGACACATGAGCAGGGACTGTAAGAAGTCCAGGGCAGGAAGCTTCGGTACGAGGAAGGAGAGCAGAGGGTGAAGGCTAGAGCCTTTGCTATGACCGGGAGGAGGCTAGATCAGACTCCTAGGTAACGTCAGGTACATTTTTAATAATTTAGATTTATGCATCTATACTTTAATTGTGGCGTTAGTAGTAGTTTTGTTGCTGCTATCTTCTGTGATGTTGCACGTTAGGAGTAGGAAGATCGATGAGCACTTCGATGTAAGAATTGCTATTAGTAAGTCCACCAGGTTACCTAATGCCCTAGAGGATTGTGCGATAGAATTGAGAGAGAGCACTTGTTCCTGCTAGACTGTTCAAGACAGACGTATATGGATAGACATGCATCTCCGGGTGAATTGATCAGTAATCTACGACACAAACCCCAAGTGTTGCAAGAAGATAGATTGATCAACCGTGCACGACCAGGTGCGGGTGCAGAGAAGCCTAAAAGGATCTAAATTTAAGTGTAAGATCAAGGAAGAGGTGATACAGTGTTACCCATAACTGTTCGAGAAGCGACAGGTTTCGGGAACGAAACCTCTTTAAGGGGGGTAGACTTGTAACACCCCGAATTTTTATTTAAACCAAAGGAAAAGAAAAGTAAATAGAGAGAATAGATAATGAGCACAAGTGGAGGGGGATAGAGTGTACAAAGTACAAAACCTTATTATCTTAAGGTTTAAAGGGGCAAGGCCGCCCATCCCTTCTTCACTATCTTCATACGACTGAAAGGAAGAAGGAAGAGAGAGAAAGCCCTCGGTTCTAGAGAGAGAAATAGGAAGAAGCAGTTGCAAAGGTGAGTTTTCTCTTATATGAGCTCGGTTTCACTGGGTTTCGAGTTCTTGACCGAAGTTCTTGGTGTGTAGTGTTTGTTGTCGGGATTTAAGAGCTAAACTGAAGGTGGGTCTCGAACTTGAAGTGTGTCGCTCAAAGGTTGCACCAGGTGAGTTTCTAGAACCCCTCTTTTACTGATTTTCCACTTGTTTGGGGCTATTATGCATACCAATAGAATGTTTTGAAAGTAACCGTGGGTCTACAGCCTTATGTTCGAATGATGTATGTATGTATGTATGTATGCATGTTTTAGAGCATGATTATGGGTTAGTGTTGATGTTTAGTATGTTTAGGTGCCCTTAGTATGTTAGATCTATGCTTGGGTAGTGTTAGAATGATAATCGGGTGATGTTGGTAGCATAGAAAATATTTCAGAAGGTTCTGATGCGCCTAAACAATGGCCCATGCACCCAGCATGTTGGCCATGCGTCTAAGTGTTGGCCATGCGTCTAAGTGTTAGCCATGCGCCCAAGAGTGGGTCATGCGCCCAAGAGTGGGTCATGCGCCTAAACAGTGGCCCATGCGTCCAGCATGTTGGCCAGACGCCTAAGTGTTAGCCATGCGCCCAGAAGTGGCCCATGCGCCTAAATAGTGCCAATGCGCCCAAAGTGTTGAAACGACTAAGTGTTGATGCACCTGAACAGGTGCCATGCGCTTGCATAGTGGCAAAACGCCTGAACAGGGCAGAAGCGCCCAAATAGTGCCCATGCGCTCAGACTATTTTACACTTAGAATTTTTATGCTCATGCACCTACAAGGTCCCATGCGCCCATTTTGGACTTAGGATTTTCTAAGTGGTTTTAAGGGGTAATAGGGAGATAGGCCTTGTTATGATGTGATGGCCTATGCTTGATGTGTGCATGGTGATGTGATGTATTATGATGTGTATATGTGTGTGTGATGTGTTATCTTTCTTCGTCAAAGAGTTTTCAAAACGTACGTATTATGTTTTATACTACATTATGTATGGCTTTACGTGGTGTAATGCATAACGAATAAATTAACGAACGTAAAGTATTATGTAACGAAGTGAAAGATAACGATAGAGTACGAAATGAACACATGAGATAACAAATGGTGAACATGAAAGTGACGGATAATGAGATCCGTGTCGCATACCCTGGTACTGTGTCAGTCTTCGGACATGAGTCGGGGGTTTGTTTATCAGGCCCCGGCACAGTATCAGTCATCGGACATGAGTCGGGGGTATTGTATGAGATAAACGGATGATGAGATCCGTGTCGCATACTCCGGTACTGTGTCAGTCTTCAGACATGAGCCGGGGGTTTGTTTTTCAGGCCCCGGCACAGTATCAGTCTTCAGACATGAGTCGGGAGTATTGCATGAGACGAGATAATGAGGTGAGCGACCTGGTGTTGCAACAGACTCGGATAGAGTTCAATCCCTGTGATTGACTCATATGGGATCTTTGTCGTGTATCCCGGTGTTGTGTCAGTCTTCGAACATGAGTCGGGGGTTTGTGTACAGGTCCCGGCACAGCATCAGCTTTCGAGCATGAGTCGGGGATATTACATAAGACAAGATTCGAGTAATGAAGAGTAATGACCTAAGAAATGAATGAATGAACGAATGTTGATGAGGATAATAACAATAATTAATATCAGTATGAATGTATGAAGTATGAAAGGACGAAACAAATAAGAACATAGATTGAGTGTACGTATGTTGTATGACCACGAACGAATGTAAATATAGTTTTTAAAGGAAATGAAGTATTTTACTATATAAAACTAGAACTCACTCGGCGTCGCTGACTTTTGTATGCATGATAGTTGGCAGGTATTTGTTGATGCTGAGGAGTTGCAAGCATGGATGCATAAGCTACTGGGAGTATTTTGAGGCTGGCATCCGTATTTTGACATGTCTTTGTATTTTGAGATGAAAACAAATATTGTAAATGAATGAAATGACATGTTTTTAGTTATTAATGAAAGTTTTAAATTCCGCTGCAAAATAAATGTACGTTTTATAATGTTTTATGTGCAATGAATGACCAACTGTGAGGTGCCCGGGAGCGGGGCCTTACATCAACCTAAGGGTTGATGTCTCAAAATTATAATAAGGTTAAGATTCAAGAGTAAATATTAATTAGGGTTTCATTTGTAATTTGGGGGTTTTAATATTTAAGTCAAATAAAATATAATAATGCAATCAATTATGTTTTGATTCAATAAAAATGGTATGAATCAATTAAGAATAAGAATGATAGTGAATAACTTAATAATTTATTTTATTAAATTAATAAAGATTAAATATGATGTGTGAAAAGAAATAATTAACTTAATAATTAATTATTTAAAATTTTGATAAAGATAATTGAATACTTATTTAAATGACTTGTAAAATAACTTTAAATTAGTTAAAATCATTTTATAATGTTTTTAATCTTTTAAACACTTTTTTATAAATGTATTATAATATCAAATGAATAAAGAATAATAGAAAATTATATTGTTTTATTAGTTTCAAGAATTCAAATAAAAGTTAAGAAATAATTTATTAACTAAATATGATATAATATGGTTAAATGATTAAATGAATAATTAATTATTAAATAATTATTTAAATAATCATTTGTATAATTCATTATTTAAAGTATTTGTAATATGAAAGTTTGAAGTGTTTTGAAATAATCTAAGTTTGAGTTATAATATATTATAACATATAAATGACTTAATAATATTTTTTAATTAGTCTAATTTAAAAAAATATAAAAGAAAACAACTAAAATAAAAATATGGCAAGGCAAGGTTCAAACCCCTGACCTCCCATGTGTAAATGTTTGATGTTAACCAATAAACCAAAGCCCAA
The DNA here is from genome assembly GCA_025506515.1 of Flaveria trinervia. Lineage (NCBI taxonomy): Eukaryota > Viridiplantae > Streptophyta > Magnoliopsida > Asterales > Asteraceae > Flaveria > Flaveria trinervia. The sequence continues at coordinate 11,316,856 of CM046444.1, forward strand.
GTCATTTCTTAAAACACAAATTAATTAATAAAAATCATTCTTCAAATAATCCCCCAAATTAACATAAACCCTAATTTGATCTTGATTCAAATTGAACATCAATTCGCTAATGATAGTTGCAATAAGTTTAGGGCTATTGTTTAACACATCAAAATGCTCGTAAAGGTAGGATCAATTTACCTTTTCGAGATTGAAACAATAAGAAATAATGAGAACCCATGTCGCGACCGCGAAGGGAGAGATTCAGATTCAAACGATGATACTAATCAAATTCCTTTCATATAAAGCTTCAAAGAGTGTTTGTGATCCAAAGCCCTTAATCAATTTAGAGTTAAAATGCCTCGATGACCACTATTGACTATGTTGCATGTCCGAAATGAAGATGACAATCGAACATGGGACATGTGCTCGTTTCGAATGAAATTGATGTTACATAAAGTTTAAGGGAGTTAATTCGAAGGTTTTAACATCATTCTAAAGACCCAATTAGGACTATTTCATAACAAATGAGTAGAGACTTTAAGTTGATGCTTCGGTTTCGAGTTCCCGACCTTAATAATCATATAAATTCAATTAAAAATGATATGGTGTTTGAAACTGATTCGAGAGGCTTAAGAAGTGGTTTAATTTCATTTTAATCAAGAGTTATAGATTGTTTGGAGATCGCCGGAGTTAAGCGGACGTGTAGCCGGAAAGAATCGACGGGGATGGGGTTTGGGTGGTTTGGGATTTTAAATGAAGTTACACCTTTGGTTCCTGATGTTTTGCATAGTTGTTATTTTATGTTAAAACTTTAAAACTTTTTTGTGATTTAAGCTTTAAAATTTACATTTATGGCCCAAACTTATAAAACCCTAATTTAGTAATTTAAATAAATTGTTTACTTTAATTATAAAAATCTTTATACCCTTTTTAAAAATTTACAAGAAATTTAATTCTAATTGTGTAATTAAAACTCATACATGATAACTAAACTTTATAAATTTATAAAACTTTATTTCATAAATAATAAAATTATTATAGATTGTTAAAATGATTTAATGAATGAAAATTAAATGAAATAATTTTTAATATTGATTTCACCTCCAATTCATATGATTCATTGGGATAAATAAAAAAATAAGTTTAATAAAGGAATTTACATTGTATGAAAATTCAAAAGGTTTAAGTTTATAATTATAAAAATACACGAATGTTACAATAGGTATGTAATGTTATCCTATTTCAATGACAAAGAGTCTTTCTACTTTTGTGAAAAATCATTTACATCCTTAAAACATTCAATTTTGAATATTTAAGAATGATATCTATTTTTATTGTTCGATCTATGTAGCTTATTTGCTTTACATCATTGACAATTGTGATAGTGATTAAATAGTTTTTAGTAATGCATGGTTAACAAGTATTATTTATTATTCTTATCTATTTTTATACAAATATATATAAATTTAAATTTTTAACAAAATAAATTATTTAATAAACATCAAAGTTAACATAACACAAGAAAAAACATAAATATTAATATTAAATTTATAAACATTACATCAACTTTTTAAATAAGCATTTATTAGTAATAAAAACTACATCACATACTTACTTGGGTTGTTTTGCATCACTGTCTTCACTAATTATTTTTCATTCCTTTTTCAATTGTAAATTTTTAAGTGTTGTTTGTTTTTTCTGCAGCAATATGTCTACAATCTGCGAAGCATGTCCTGCAGAAATTTGAAGGAGAAGATATAAACCAAACCTCTGTAGTATACAATAAGAAATGTTTGTTTTTTAAGATCTGCAAACTCCTAAAATCAACTGGTGGTGCTCTGCAGCGGTGTTGGACGATGGTGGTGATGGTAGATGGTGGGTGATGGTGAACGATGGGTGGTGGTGGTGGCGGACGGTGGGTGGAGGCGAACGGTGTTGGTAGAGGTGGATGGTGGTGGTGGTGGTGGTGGTGGACGGTGGTGGCGGAAGTGGGTGATGGTGTTTAATCCTCTGCAGACTTTAGAAGACTTTAAAAATGATTGTGCCAAGGCTGTACGAGGTAGATTGATACGCAGATTTTTTTAAAAAATGAAAAGTCTTCCAAAAAACAAACTCTGCAGTCTTCAACGTCTGCGTGTGGTTTACGCGGCGCAGACAAAAGAGGTTAGGAAGAGCTTTTCTGAAAAAACTAACACCCTTAGTTGTGTGGATCTTTAAAGTTTTCATCTGCCCTAATATAATATCTAAACTTTCGTCGTATTCATCTTTGTCAAATAAGGTTTCAACATGTCGTTTACTTTTGCAACTCTTGGTTGGGCGTTTGAATGTATACCAAGTTGAGGCATCCTGGTCTTCAAACTCATCGACGACGTCGACCAGGTTTATTTGAGGATGAGCACTAGAAGAACATTGTCGAGGATGATCTTCCATGTTCTGATACAAGAAAATGGCATTTTGTGTGTTTCAATATTCATCCATCACGTCATCAAAAACTATAACTTTATTGTCATCGCTACGGTGGTTTTTTTTCTCCTTTTGTATGTAGTGTAAAATTTCTCTGCTTTTAGATGAATATCCCTCTACTTTTACTAACATGTTCAATGTACGTCGTAAGAGGTCTTTATGAATCAAAAGGTGATAATGATCAATATTGTAAAAGTCGTTAAACGATGCCAGATTGGTCGACTGGGAAGTTGTTAGTACTCGTTATAGTGGAGAGTACTCAGACTTAGTAAATCATGAATAAATTATTTTTGGGAAATTATACATGTATTAAATATTGTAACTTCACTAATATGGATAATAAAATATTGAATATAAATATAAATTAAAAAAATACATGTTCAAACATAAAAATAATTTTAAATTTTATATTTATTCTATAGTAGTAATCATCTAATAGTAATCTTCCAGCGTATCTACATGATTAACAACGAAAATCCAACAAAAATCGATAAAAAAACTAATGAAAATTGAAGAAAAACAATGAAAATCCAAGTTTTCGAGTTGGGCCACCTAACTCCGAGTAGGCCAAGTTGGATCGTCTAGCTTCGAGTTGGACCAATTAGCTCCGATTTTGATTGAGATTGACCGATTCCAAATCATAAGAACGGGTTGAAAAAAGTTACTTCAGTAAATAACCAAGTCCCAAGTACTCAACCGAGTTGACCGAGTTTTACATCACTTATAATGATCATTAACCCGTCTCCATAATCACTACTTTGTTGACTATTACGTACCTAAATATATATATATATATATAATATATATAATATATATATATATATATATATATATATTATATATATATATATATATATACAAGTTTGTATAAGTTAAAATTTATATAACTTATTATAAAATTTATATAAATTATTATAAAATTTAGAGAAAATTGCATAATTAGTCTAAATGGTTTAATCATATTATAAATTTGGTTCCCAATTTAAAAAATGCAAACTTAGTCCAAACATTTGTGACATGGTTGCAAGTTTAGTCCCAACTGTTAACGTAATAACGTCTGTCAGGTTTTAACGTATGAGGGACTAAAATTTCAATAGGATCAACCTATGAACCACTTATGTAATTATGAAACTGACCAAAATACAGGAAATTAACGATTGCAAAGCAATCGTTGATGGAGTTCCACGGTGTGCCGATGTATCAATAGATTTCGATGTTGAAATCGACCAATGGCGTTGTGAACACACTAGCGACCGACGATAGTAGTAAGTACGATTAACGGTGTAGAACGACGATGAGGATCTGACCGATTAAGACGACGATCATGATCAAAGATCGTCGGAACTTTGATTGATCAATAGCCATTAGCGATTTTCACCGTTGAAGAAGAAGCTAATGTCTCATCGGTACCAGCGTTGTGGGAATCTCCGATGAATTCTCCGGACGATTCTTTGCAGATGAAGATGTTAATAGCATGGTGGTGAAATCAAGGGTTGCAGGTTTAATGGTCTTTTTTACTAATTAACTCTTTTTTTCTTTTCTTCTTTTAATTTAGAAAAATTACATAAGTGGTCCATAGGTTACGTTAAAACTAACGTACATTAACAGTGAGGACTATACTTGCAACCATCTCACAAATGTTTGGACCAAGTTTGCATTTTTTAAAATCTGGAAACCAAATTTGCAATATGATCAAATCATAATTTTCTCTAAAATTAACTAACATACATATCAACTTATGGGTTTGCGGAGACATCGACTAATGCCGTAGCTAAAGCAACTCCTTCATTGTTAGTCCACTTTAACCTAGTGATTGATGGTTTTTTTGGGTGTTTGGTTGGAAGAAATTGAATGAAATTGAGAACCTAGTATAATTTTTAAGTTAATTATGTTTAGTGAGTAATGAAATGTAAAATTAATGGAATGTTTCAAATTTCATTGGAAGGATTTCAAATTCCCTCTCTAGGTGAAAGCTATTTGAAATCCCACAACCATGAAAATTTTAAAGAATTTAAGGTGAAATATTCCTTTGGTTTTACATTTTATCATCCATTCAAATGTAATTTTATTTAAAAATTATAGTAGTTTCTTAATTTCATTCCATTTCGTTCCATTCTTCCAACCAAACGCCCCCTAAAAGATTATGTTACATTGCATTAGATTCAGGTTGATGGTTCTTTTAAAAGGGTGGTACGTTGTATGGGTTGTTAAATATCAAATTAGGCAAATATAATAAATACTATAAATTACAACTATAATCTTGATCTTAAGATGGCAAAAATTATACGTAATATAAGCTCGACCTTTGACAACCTTCTTATTAATACACAAAACGTATTACCTAAAATCATAATATCAAGATAAGCGTTAATTTTCTTTATATTCTTACCCACATATTCTATATTGTTAGTTGCATGTTTAATAAGATTAATAACAACATCACATTTTGATTTTTACGACATACAATTCTTTAATTCTTACCCAAAAATATAAGCGTTAATTTGGGATACAGGAAACATAATAATATGATAACAAAAATTGTTAATGTTATAACGACTTATATTAGATAAAGTAGTCACAATTAAATGTTATATAAAAACTAGTTTATGTGTAACACATAAATTATTTCCTTTAAAGTGAAACTAAATTAGGGAATAAAATTTATAATAGAAGAATTCACATACTTATCTAAAATACTCTTATTATTATCTTATATTTTACTGTAAATTCAAACCACTGATGTTTAAAAAATAATTCATAATATAACCCACAGGTATATCATTTAGTTAAATTTAGTATCGTAAAAACGGACATATGGATCTGACTACTTATGATAATAGATCAAATGATTAAGATAACATATATTTTTTGAAACAAGATCGTATATTTGTTGTTATAATACCCTGACATCCGACTTGCTAACATTAATAGTCCTATGATGGTTGTTGAGAAGCAACTATCCCTAGATTTGCGTTGGTTATAACTACCGGCACTACTAGGCTGTGAATATGTAAAGACCAACCAAGGAAAACCAAAATAAAATCATCATGACTTGTGTTATAATATTATTTTACAACCAACACAATTATTCCTTATTCACATATAATAAAACTAATAATTCAGTTTTCATGAGAATATAATAATATATGCATTTGAGATCAGATTGGGGTAATAATACTCATTACCATGGGAGTGACCACTTACATATTTGGTACTTCCTTGCCTACCACTCAAGATAGATCATGATTTATGGTATTTTTATTAATAAATTTTGAAACATTAAAAATGTATATGTTAACAGAATTCCAAGTAGTTTATAAGTCACCTGCAAACAATTGAATTTAACGTAATTTTAAGAAAATTATTTGAAGACAAATAACTACTCTTCATTTAACGTGTTAAATGAATAATATATTACTACTTATTTTAGTTAACCGTGCATGAATAAATAAAATTTAAAATATAATAAATATATTAATTAAAAACGATGTTTTAAGATTAAATATGACATAAGAGTAATAAATTAAGTAATAAAACATTGATATCAACTTTTAAACTAATATTTTTTTATTTTTTAAAGTAAAAATTTTGTTTCAAAACAAACCATTAATAAAAAAACCACTTTTTCTTATTAAACTCCCAATTTCAGTTATTTTTTATTTATATTTAAAAAAAATCTTAAAATATAAACTATCAAAAAATTAATAATTTAGACAATTTCTTATTTTATACAATTTATATATTTAGAAATAACATTGCTAAATGAATATCTTTCTTAATTAACTAAAAACTATTTGTAATCTAATAAAATTTAAAAAAATATTTGTAATTAGTTTAATTATTTAACAGAAGAAAAAATAAGAAAATTTTGATTTAAATGCATGTAATATTAAAAATAACATTGAATTGATTTAAAAATGCGAAATGAATCCAAATCTTCAAATCAATTAGTAAGATAGAAAGTTATTATTATTTGATATTATACAAGTCAATTTCTTTTAACGGAAAATATACGACTTTGATTCGGGAGATATACGTTATCTTAATCAGACTCACTTATCTGTTTTCTTTCCAGTCGGGACCACACCCCAACCCTTTTAGGAGAAAACTCATTACTAAGAAAACCACTTAGCTCGGCTTTAAGCATTTTTACTTAGAGTGAAACTTGAACTCATGACCTCATCTTTATTTATATGTCCTTAATTAGTTGGGCTAATGATCATTAGTATATAGCCAAGTCAATTAGTAAGATAGAAAGTAAAAGTTCAATAGCATGTTGATTTGATCCTAATTCTTGTGATTACATGGCATGAGGGGACAAATATTCTTGGCATCATCATGTTGTACCCATTGGCATGCATAGAAATAGTATACCCATCTTTGTTTGAAACTGCAATTACCAAAATACCCTCATTAAGTAATCTCCGACTCTTAACTACTATATCAATATTATTTGATCAAATGCTAATGCTAATTAAAACAATATATGCAACTGAAAACGTAAAATTTATGGCAGGGATTCAAGAATAATTATTGTATTTAATTAGAAATAAATACATATAATTTAATATAATTCACATAATATCATATTTAATTGTTAGAAACTCCTGGTATTATTTTTTAAATTTATGATGCTTCTACTCTTTCATCTTCATCGTAGAAAAGTCGTATTTAGCTTCATATATCAAATGTTGATGCATTACTTACAAGCTTAGTGTTCTTATCATGAAAGAGTAAAAACTTGAAATTTTAAAATGTAAATAAGACAACTAAGGCTAAGGGTTATAGACTCATCTCAATTCATCTTCACTATATTTCACTTTAGCATCATCTCAGTCTTCATTCTACTATATGAAGTGCATTGCAATAGTGAAGAGGCAGTGCGGTGTTCATCGCAACCCCTATGCGTCAGAATGTTAGATCATCATGTTTGAGATGGAGCAGTGTTTACACCAGATAAACTAAAATCAGTTAATATATTTACAAATAAATTTTTATAAATTTTTAAATCACTACATGTAATATTGTAATACTTAATTAAGTATAATGTCAATAAGTGATAAGCATGTGCGCTACTCTACTAGATAACCAAGTTTGTGGAAAAACAGTGCCTACACCACATAGTTTAAAAGATTTTTTTGTACTTATTAATACTTTATGAATAAATTATTATAAAAATTTTAATTAACTACATTTTGTTATATTTAATTACGCAAACATAGTATCAAGTAGGTCATGACATTGAGGTCGGGTCTATTTGCAAAACTATCTGAAGTTATAGTAATGAAACATTTTTTGACATTAAGAGTTCAAGCTTTGTCTAGAACGAGCATATAAAAATTACTCATTAGAAGTAAGTTAGACGAGTGCGTCATCTCTTGTCAAATTAAATAAAAAAATCAAATACATAATTAATAAAAAGATAGTTTGGTGAGTAAACATAATGAACAATAAAGAACCATAATCATGTGAGTATATTGAACCCCTAACACGCTCCTTTGAGGATTACTTTAAGAACACAATTTCAAATTATCACACATAATTATGCACCCACAGGCACCTTCTTCAAGCAACCAAAACCCTCTTTGATTATATAACAACAATGGATCAATCTCCAACACCCAACAACAATCCAACAACATCAAACAAACCCATATGCCCCGTACTTCTTTTTCCTCAATTTGTTAAAAATCAATGGATCTCGCATTGCAGGGGTTTGGTATGGTAGTGAACAATTCTGCTTATGATGATGACGATGATGATGATGATTCACCTTGTGCTGTTGTTGATTTTGGGAGGAAAGAAATAAGAGATCGTTTGAATACGTGTGAAGAAGAAGAAAAAGAAGAAGAAGAAGAAGAAGAAGAAGAGAAGAAGAAGAAGAATTTGGGGGAAATAGTAGCTCAAGCTCTGATTTTATGGCGTCTTTTGAGAGTAATTTGAATGAGGAACATATTACTAGCTTTGATGATTCATCTTCTCCGTCTTCCAGTGGTGTGATTAGAGAGAAGAACGAGGGTGAAACCCCACATTGTGATGATTCTGAAGATTTGGAGAAAAACCTTTTGGATCGAGAGAAATTGGGGAAACAAGGGTCAGCGTCTCTCTCAGGTACTGTTGTTATCAATTTGTTTGTTATGATTTCTGATGCAGAATCAACGAATGTGAAATGATGTGTTGATTTGTTTGATTGGTATTTGTTGATGTTTGTGTTTGATGTGATGTATTATATGTGTTTGATGAAATGCTAGATGCGTTACAAGTGAAGTAATTGTTAGTTTTCTCTTTGATTGATGATTGTTATGTTTACCATTGATTTGGGGCTTTTTGTATGTGTTTGCCAAATGTGATGCAGGGTGTTTGGATGTGTGTTTTGCAATTGAAAATCTGAAATTGAGTGATCAGATCATCACTTTCGAGACCCACATCCAAACGCCACTTAACAAGTGTAAAAATTGTTAATATCACCCTGCTTGATGTTTTCTATGTTCATGTTTGATCAGAGATTGAGATGATGAAAGAAAGATTCTCAAAATTGTTGCTTGGAGAAGATATGTCTGGTTGTGGGAATGGTGTTTGTACAGCTTTGGCTATATCGAATGCAATTACAAATCTCTGTGGTAAGCCACAATTTGAACAATTTGCACAAAAATGATAGCAAATTTCAGTAACATATTACAACTTCTTTAACATTGTTTGATTTTTATATTTCTTGAAATTTCAGCCACAGTTTTTGGACAAATATGGAGGCTAGAACCTCTATGCCCTGAAAAGAAAGCGATGTGGCGAAGAGAGATTGAATGGCTTCTATGTGTGAGTGATTACATTGTGGAGTTGATACCTTCTTGGCAGACCTATCCAGATGGAAGTAAGCTTGAGGTAAAAATTATTGTTTTTATAAATTCTAGTGTTTTTATTTTTTTATTTTATTTTTTTATTTAAGAAGTGCTAAACTCACTTAATTGTGTTTTTGGTTTTTGGTGATATGATTTTATAGGTCATGACTAGTAGACCCCGGTCCGATCTTTATGTTAATCTTCCGGCTCTTCGCAAGTTGGACAACATGCTTCTTGTGAGACTCTCAACTCTTTTTCTTGCTAAGTTATATGTAGGTTTGAGATTTGAGAACAATACTGACAATTTAAGCTAAAGATAAAAATGTTTCTGTCTGACCTTTTTGAGGTCAAATCAATTGCTTTGGCTTCTAGTATCTCATTCTTGTACATATTCATGGTTGTAATTCTTGGTCATGAGCTTAAACTCTATCATGATGGAGGATATCTCAGTCATTTGACCCACTGAAAAGAACGTGTCAGAGACACATTTTTGAAACATTATTGCAATTACTTTTAAAAAATATGTAGAATTTATGTGGACCAAGAAAGTTAAAATGAATTGAATTTGTGTTACAGGAAATATTAGACAGTTTTCAAAAAATGGAGTTCTGGTATGTTGATCAAGGGATTCAAGCTTTGGAAACAGATGGTTCATCGTCTTTCGGTAAAGTGGTCCCACGACAAAAGGAAAAATGGTGGCTTCCTGTTCCTCGTGTCCCTGCTGGTGGCCTGAGCGAAAATGCAAGAAAACAATTGCAAAATAAACGTGATTCCACAAATCAAATTTTAAAAGCTGCAATGGCTATTAACAGCATTACTCTGGCTGATATTGATGTTCCAGAATCATATTTGGATGCACTTCCAAAGGTATCATTTACTAAATGATTGATTTTAGCATTTGTTAAACTTTGTGAAAGAAAATATTTTCATATTTGACCTATTCCCATTGTATTGATTTGAGTTTGTGAGATCCCCTATCTTGTTTTTCTTAAAGGTTATTTTAAATATTTCCCTTTACAAACAGTCAATCATTTTCGTTAAACTAATAGTCAAGGCAAACAGTACAGTATTCTTGGTATGTGAGAATTCTTTTACTATTTTCAAATTCTAAGGTACTGTCATCAAGGACAATACAAGAATCTTGTAAATTAAAATCAATACTTCTAAGCTATTTGAAATAGTTAGAGGACAGAGGAAGTAACATATATTCCATCTATCCGGTTAAAATTTTGACTTCATAGTTCAGGGAAATTGTTTGACTATTTGACGGATATATAAAGTACTCCTTTTGACATGTAAGCTTTTGAAAGAGATAAAACATTGTAATTTCATGGGCATTTCAAAATGAAAGTGTGGTACATAATTGAAGAAAAATGTTTTGGCTATTAGTCATATTCCTTAATAAAACAGAAGAGTTGTTAATTTTTCTTTCATTGGTTTGCAATTTAATGGAATCCATTTGTCCTGAATCAATACCATCAATTTATTCTTTGATGATGATGATAATGGGGATGGTGATGATGAATGTTACATAAGTAACTTTGAAATGATAACTTTGCTAAAGAGGAAATAAGTAGAAAGTACTATAAAAAATCCATATCAAATTTGGATTCTGAAAATGGTCATGTTTGACCTGAAGTCTAAGCTCATAATGTTTGGGAACGAACAACGCATGATTTCAAATCCAAAGATGCCCTTTCTGAAAAGCAGTTGAACTCGGCGTAATTATTAATATTTCTTTCATTGGTTTGCAGAATGCGAAAAACAGCTTGGGTGATTTTATTCATCGATATATTTCATCAGATCAGTTTTCACCTGAGTGTCTGTTGGACTGCCTTGATCTATCCTCTGAGCATCAGGCTCTTGAGATTGCAAACCGTGTTGAGGCCTCAATCTACATATGGAGACGAAAAAACGCCACAAAACAGCCACCTATGAATATGGTCAGCAGGTCATTTTCCAGGTCATCGTGGGACAGAGTTAAGGATATGGTTGCTGACGTGGACAAACGGGAAACACTAGCAGATAGAGCCGAAACCCTCTTGCTTTGCTTGAAACAGAGGTTTCCCGCCCTACCTCAGACCACCTTAGACATGAGTAAAATCCAATATAACAAGGTATAATTTTAATTTCTCTGCAGTTTCATACTTTTATTCAAATAAAATTGTTACTTCAAATAATAATAAATTTCACGCGTATCAGGATGTTGGGAAATCGATCTTGGAGAGCTACTCAAGAGTATTGGAAAGCCTAGCATTTAATATCACCGCACGAATTGATGATTTACTCTACGTTGATGACCTGGCACGACACTCTGACAAGTTTTCATCAATGTCAAACCGTGAAGTCGTTTCCAAAGCCATTGTTGGGAAACCATACACAGTTACCACACCTTACAAAACAGCTTTCACAACACCAAGTCTCTCACCTTCACACTTTGACAACAGTCCAAAGAAAATTCTAACTGATTATTTGACCATTGACCCGAAGGGCAAGCACTGTGCAGGTCAAGTAGCAAGGTCAAACTCCTTTTCGGGTAGGACACGAGAAGCATTGCAAAAGATGGGACTTGGGGGCTCTTAACGACTCGGTTGGGGTCAGTTGACTCGGTTGAGTTGACTTTATCTGGATGCATGTGTAAATGGATCTGTGGAGATGTTTAAAGAGTTGGGTCAGATTATGGCATTTGTGCATCCTGTTTTGTCATACTGAGTTCTGAGTCTTGGTTGAGTTGACTCGGATCTTGGGAAGGACAATCTAGTGAAGTTTGTGTAAATAAATGCCCTTTTTTGTTTCCCACAATTAAGTTTGAAAATAGATGAAAATATTATTGTAACTTATACTGCTTCTGATTACATACTTAAATGAGAAGTTTCAAATATCATAATCTTTGTACTTATGGTCATATGAATTATACAATTTATTGAAGTTTGAATAAAAAACCAATGTTTTCACCACTGTGTTGGACAACTCAAAGGTTCACCATTCGGATTGGATTTAGGAAATGTCAAATTTTTCAATAAATACATTCAAACATAAACTAAATTTTAATAAAAATTAACTCAAGTTTTATTATCCCTATTTTATCAAAAGTTGGAAAAAGAAATTTTATCATTACCTTTTTAAGTGAAAAAAAGTAATAAAAAAACAAAAGGATTTTGTTTTCTCTTGAACCGTGGCATGAACAGGATGGAAAAAACCGTCTAACCACAAGGACCGGCAGGGTTAACTCGACGTCGGTTCTTCGCCCCTAAACGGAACAGAGATGGGTGGTTGGCATGCAAACCGGGCTGACCGATCAGTTAGGTACATTCTTAATAACATTGGCTTCTAGTATTTAGGGTTGACTACATAACGGTCTATACCGGCTGAAGCAGTTCCAACATGATGTTGAACCCTAGATTTATTATCTGTAAAAGTATACACATTAATACTTTAAATTTTAGTTATTACATGATATAAGTTGTAGGTAGTAAGAAACTAGTATAAGGTTCCTCTCGTTGCGACGGGAGCGTAAAACCATACCAGGAGTAAAACTGTGTCAGGGCTAAAACCGTATCAAGTGGCCCCAATTTTACATCATTGTTCACAACCACCAACACCAAAAAAGTCTCGTATTAAAAAAATATGAATGAAAAGAATAAAAGCTAACGGAAAATAAACGTAGAAATATTGAATCACGAACGTGAAACGTTAAACAACAAAAACAATAACTAAGTCGTTCTAGGACCTCCGAGTTGTAACATCGCCGAAAAATAGGTGTAAAAACGTTAAATTACACGTGCACACTGCACAATGTTAACTTGTATATTTTAGACCGAAACATTAGTTTTATAAAAGACGGAAAATTTTGGATACAAAAGTAAAATAAAAATTTTTAAAGGGTTAGATTGTAAAAGATATTAACATATTAGAGTAAAAAACTAAAGACAAAAAAGAAAAAGTAAGAATAATTTATTAAAGCTAAAGTACAATTGTGATAATTAATAATATATATAATGAATAGTAGATAATAAAAGTCTTTTATTTTGATTATATTTAGTCTCCCCCTATATCTAAATGATTTTTCCTACATCTCTCTTTTCTAAACATAACATTTTGTCGATTTCTAGTAATAACTTTTAAATTTAGTGAGAAAAGAGGGCTTGTTCACCTTACCCATTGAGTACACTTATCTTATACATATCATGTTCCAAGTAAATTGCATGTTGATATAAGTTATTATTGTTCTAATTCTATTGTATTTAGTTATTTATTGTTTTTTTAGTTTAAGCATATTGACTAACATATGGTTATTATAAATATAAGAGTTAAAATCGGTTTTACTTTATGTTATTTAATGAAAATAATCATTTTTCCTCCAAAAGGTTAAACATATAAGGTTTTATAAGTTGTTTCAATTCAGTTTAAAATTTTAATAAGTTGTTTCAAACTAAATTTAAAAAATAAAACTTTTGTATAAAATTAAAACAAATGATGAACCTTTTGAATAAAAAATGTGTTTATAAACTTTTGAAGCAAAAAATAACTACTTTTGTCAACAGCTTAGAATTATGTATAAGTGTATAACTTCAATACTGTTTAAGTGGCTCCAATTAATTTTGTCATAAAACCAAAGGATAAATATTCTTTTTTTTCATATTTACAAGTGCCTACAAATATTTTAAATGTGTCAAAAGTAATGAAATAAATAAAAATAAATTAGTATATAAATGATGAAATAGGTAGAAAAAATATCGTAGTCATAAATGCATGTAAACAATAATATGAAGATTGATATCTGCTTTTAGTGTTCACAATGATGAAAATAATAATAAAATTATATATCATACTAAACTTTGGCTGTCTCTATGAGTATAAACACATATGTGTCCGCAACAACATTCAATTATTATAGAGACAGGCAGTTGACACTAGACGGAATCAAAACAAAAACAAGACATACCGTTAAAGTTTGACAAAAAATAAGAATTATGATCATCTATCTATGTATAATATTAAAAGAGTAATTTGAGGAACACTTCTCACATTCTTATGCCATTTAAGTTTATTTTTTCCCGCATCTCTTTCATCTTAAATAGTTACTTAAATTAAAAATCAAATAATTTTAAATCTTTTAATATTTAAATTTTTTTTATGAATTAAGAAAATATGTCTTTTTATTAATATTATTTATAAAAAACAAATTTTTATAAAATAAGAGTTTTTCTAAAACATCAAATATTCTCAAAAATATAAAATATCTTAAAACTGTTGTTTTTAAAAGTAAACTTCTTTATAACTAATAATAATTAAAATTAGGAGTTATCATAAAAAACTTTTAAAATTGATATTTTAATACGGTTGTTTTGAAAAAATGGTTAAATTTTTTCGGAAAAAAATAATTAAAAACTAAAGTTTAAAAATTACTATTATTATTTTATTACTTGTAGTTATCATTTATAATTATTAACTCGTTTGTAATTTTAATCATATATTATTTTAAAGTGTCATTTTATACTTCATAAACTTTTATTATAATTAATATTTTATTTTTTAACTCTTGTAATACATAAATTTATTAAAGTTAGTATTATATAAATAACAATAAACAACTAATCAAATTTATTTTCAACTCGTGTAGTACATTTAGTTTTATTTATATTTTTGAATTATTTTAATAATTAACTCTCTACGTCCCCGTGTAATACAAGAGTAACTAAAGCTATTGTGGTTGCATGTATTTTACTTATCCCATAAAATCTACCTACTATAACGACCATGAAAGTTTGATAATGGTGTTTAAATTATCTCCTCCACCATTTTCCATTTTAAGTGTCATTTATATATAGTTTTCATATATACAACCTAAAATTCAGCGAGTGAACTAACAGAGGAGGACATGATTGGTTGAGATTAGCTCTGCTCCTTGAAGTCTAAACTTATTACATGTTTTACAAAAGCAACTATTTTGTTTTTTGATTTTTTAAAGGGATAAAAAAACTAAAATACTCTTTAAAAAAACCAAAAAGTTAAAACTTTTAACTTTTTAATTTTTCTGGAGGGGTATTTTGATTTTTTTACCCCTTCAAAAAGTCAAAAAGCAAAAAAGTTACTTTTGCCAAACATAAACTTACATGATCATTTGAGATTGACTCGTTAAACTATTAACCTGTTCAAATTTAAGTGAGCTCGAGTCTTAACATTATACACCAAGCTTGATTAATTTTGCATGATGCTGAGGTTACATGCACTTATTATCTATATAAATATTGTATAACGTAATATGTAACTGCATAACAATATTTTATATATAATTAAATATATAATGATAAGTAAATTATATAAGAGATGCATTTAATAAAAAAAAATTATAGATAATATGAGTCATTCTTAAGCTTGTAGAATTTTTCGCCGTCCCAACTTGAGTTATAGACTTTGAGCTCGAAACAAGAAGACTTTGAGCGTAGTCAATATTACCTTTGTCTATGCTCATTTACACCTCTACCTATGCAGGTTTAATAATTTGAATTTCCTTGGTATGACTTTTAAACTGCGTACGAAATCATTATCATGTTAAAATAGTTTTAGTGGTACTTTAAAAAATTTTATAAGGTAAAAGCAGACAGTAACAAGTATGAAGTTTTCTTATAAAAACTACAATCGAATTAATATATGAATTCCGTATTTAAATATAGCTTTATATATATGTTGAACCATCACAATGTTATTAATTGGTGGTTCATGGTTGATGGATCAACTTACATATTAACCTACTTATTAAATAAGTAACAATCAAGATACCACTACTTGCAAGTTAATGTTAACCTCAATTACCGCTCATTTGACGTTGATGGATCAACTTACGGTCAGCCTTAGTCACCACTTATTTAAGGTTGACATATCAAATTACTATCGGCAATCAATAGCAACTTATTGTTGGTCGTGTGACCTCGTCATGATTGCCACCCCTTGAAACTCGTCATGAGATTCCTAAAGTAGAAATTTTTTTCTATTTATTAACCTTATAAGATATCTATATAAGGTTAATAGATAACTCGAACTTTTATAACTAAATTTATTAATACATTATATGCTTTTCATTTTTATAATTATTTTTTTATGTAATATTCTTATTGTTTAAATTTAAACATTTTTAATTTTCCTCTTATTGTAAACAAATTTCATGTTTAATCAAAGAATATATATATATTTCATTTAAAAATGTCGGTATTTAGAAATGTCAATGGGTTCCCCACCGGCACGACACATATCATCCATTTATTGATCAGCGGAATTGTATTTTATCTTTTGCTATTTACATGGATTTTTAGCGTTTTAGGTATATTTCTTTTAGCTACAAACACCAAACATGCGGCACATCAGTTGGTTTAGGGACTTTTCTTTAGACTTTATGCGCTACTTTTTTTAATAGTCAATCATTTTATTTTTATTAAGAGACTAGCAAGAAGCTAGATAAGAAAAATACATATATTTTAGAATGAAAAGTTAGATCAAAATACTCAATCTAAATTACTCGTTCTACCCTGGTTTTTAATCCACAAGAATGACATTAGTTTGATCTCATCAAAAATGGCTTCTGCTCTCTTGTAATTGTTGTCGAGACGATTGGTCTCAGGTTTGTAACTTGGGCCCAACAATTTTTTTTTACTTTTCTTATAAGCCGTTTTTGTTTAGATTACTTTATTTGAGTAAGTAAAAAATATTGGATTTGTTTTCCATAATAGTCATTTTTACAATTGCAAAACTTTTGTCTTACTTTCGATAATTCTACGTTTCAGTCTCCTAACATAATACTATATTCTATGTATGTTTCAATCTTCAAACCGAATCTGCAATAACTTTATACTTTTCTTTTATGTATTTACACATATATGTCACTACCACAACGCACGTAACGATGTTTGAAAATGTGCCCCTAACCATGCAAATAACATCTCACGACCCGACGCAACGCGCGGGTGAAAAAACTCGTTAGATTTAAACGTAAATTGTTAAACTAGATAATAATATAACAGAAAATAAATAGCACGTATACCAAATAAATAAGAAAATGATTCTACTACCTGTCATAATTTTATAAGCACTAGAAATTTTTCCGCGCTTCCCTCACATCCCAAAATAATAAGCATAATTAAATTGCAGTTATTTTTATTTACTCAAATTTACAATCAAATTTCATGTGCTTACTGATTTATTTGAACTTTTAATAGTCTTTTTTATTATTTGTATTATGGTTTATTTCTATATATATGTTTTTTAAAAATTACTTTTTAAATTTACATGTTTTTACTTATTGAAGATTAAGTTAAAAACTTTATTTTGTTTAAAAATTTAAAACTTTTTAAAATATAATACACTGGTTTCTAGTCACGTATCATAAGAGAAAAATTATGATGAAAAATAAACATAAATTAGCATTCTTTTGTTTATCTAACGGAATTTATTAAATCCAAATAAGTTAACAAATATGTATAGCATGTATCTTTATAGAACAACTTCTGATTTATTCTTATTAGTTTTAATTAATCTAACTATACATGTACATTTTGGTATTTAATTCCTCGACCTTTTGGATATGAAGAATACAAATTAGCACTTGGATGTCTATTTTTAGGCACATGTATTGTATGTATAATCTATATATTATATTTTTAGTCCTTTAAAGTTGACCGTGTAAAAATCAAAATAAAGTGAAAGTATCTACTACAAAGTCGTTAAAATTTGATTAGGATGCAACTAAAAAATGGAGCAGTAGAATACACATGGTCCATTCAAGGAATCACACATACATCTCGTAAATATTATTTTCAATTAGTTATCGATGTTATGATTATTCTTCATTGATAAAAGAATTTGTAAAAAGAATACTCATGGATGGTGATTGAGGGTGTGAAATTTATGAGGTTTGCTATACGTGTTGTTTAAGTTTTTTTAGAAACATCAAATCAATGGTGTCTTATTGTTTTAATGTGAAAAGGATGTGATATTACCGATCTTCCAAGTTTCATGTGGTATAACAAGTAAAATGGTGAAAACGTTTAGCACAACCCATAATAATTTATATATAGTTGTCCCCACCTCATCATGTCAAACATAAAACAAATATGTGTAGATAAAATTTATAGCAAGCTAGATAATATGATGATATTTAAATCTTTATACACATGTATAATTTTATACATGATATTTCATATTCTCACAATTGGTATTTTTAACTATCTATATCTATACTACTATATAATGATTAATTTATGGGTATATTTGTAATTTTACATCAATTTTAAAATGCCATATGGATAGTTGCAAGTTTTAATGTGTAACTTTATAAAATTAATTTCTATTATACCTTTTTTAAGCTTTAAATACTTGTTCCCTATCATTTTCTAAATAAAATTAAAGTATGACTATTACATTTAAAGTTATCTTAATCTATCTATATCTATATCTATATTGTTATATAATACAACTCTTTGGACAACATTGTAATTTTAATCTATTTTTAATACACTTAAAAATAATGTTGTTGCATTTGATATAAGTGATTATGCATGAATAATGTGTTGTTTACAAAATTGTCTCTCTCTATAGTAATATAGATGTCTCCTATCACATATTAATCAAATAAAAAAGCAAAATAATAGTTCAACACCTATAAAAGAGGATACATAGACTTGAGCGGAAACAAACTCATAATTTGCTCATCATTTGTTGTGCAAATCCATGATAAAGATCAATTCTAGTTAAAATTTTAAATTGTTATCTATTTTTTATTTTTTATTATTTTATTCTAATCCATTTTTAGTTTATATGGTTGGGGTTTGAACATAGTTCTCCCTGAGTCCTTGTTATCATGTTAGTTGCTGGTTAAACTAATCAGTTTGATCCGTTTGATTTTAAATCACATGTTAGCACAACAAGGGATGTTTAGTCAAAGATATAAAGTTATACAAATTTTATACTTAGTCACATCGTGCGATCTCACACATTATTGCTTAAAAGTTTAAGACACATAAGAAACATGTGGTTGCATTCGTACAAGTCTTGATGAATAATTAGTTCTAGATTTACAATTTTATCCCTAATTACTATAGTTTTTTATACCACATTGGTTGTGTTGAAAAAACAAAGCAGTATCCGACTCTTATATACGAAGCTTTGTTTTTTCAAAGTAAAATAAAATAGTTGTTTTTTATGTGCATGCCTTCTTGTATGTCATTAATTATAAAATAAAATTGGTAAATATGTCTTTTTGGTTTTTGAAATGGCAGTATCGATGGTTCTCGGTTAAACCCAGTTGAACCGGCTGATTTAAATCATTAGTGAGCACAATAAGAAAGAGTTAGCTAAATACACAAAGTCCTAAAAATATTTATACTCCCCTCGCACCGCGTGAATCTCACCCACTTGTGTAATATATAATACAAATACGAGAATATGTACCCAAAATCTAACTTGATTTAAATAATAAACAAGGTCTAATATATAATTGGCGTCGAGTGAACACCTAGAACCCAGTATTTGAGAAAACACTCAAAAGTCTACTAGAAAACAAAACATAACGCATAGTTTGTAAAAATAAATTGAACTATATTTGATCCCATTGAACATGTTTTGATTTTCTACTGATGGCACCATCCATTCGATAACAAAACTTACTACTAACTTCAACTTCCTTACCCAAATAGCTACTTTGTGCCGTCTTAGTAATATAATGAACCTAAAATCAAGAAAACAATAAAGTTAGTTATCAAAATCTTCAAATTTTCGTGATGATTTGCAGCATGTCTTACCTTGCAACCAGTTTCCTCTTGAAGCAAATCCGTCGTCTTCTCCATCTTTATCGTAGTATTGCTGCAATCACGAACAGTTTTGAGTTAAAGTTACATGTTTGTCCATATTTCCATCACTAAACACTTAATTTCTTTTCTTAGTTCACTTGATACATTCTAGCTATTTGTTGCAATTGAATGGTGTTTTAGACTTTGTATAAGAACTCATTTTCGATGCTTTGAACTTCAAATAAATTTTTAATCGTGTTATCTTACTTTTGAGTGTCCAGGGGTGTTCTTGGTTATGCGAGGATTAATGTAGATGTCTTGACCACCATAGTATATCGATGAACTAAGATGACATGGCTGCGATGCTTCCTGCTGATAAAACAGACTTGTATCAGTCTTCGGGTTCTGGCTTTTAGCTTCATTATCCAAACAATCTATATAGAACAAGTTTTGTTAGTTAGCTCAAAACTTATAGCATATATGATATATGTTTCACTCCATGATTTAATAAATCATCTCTATAAGTTAGTTTTGGAATATTGGTAGTTTGGCTAACATCAACTACTAAACAAATGAATATCACCGATGGTAGTTTCTTTTTACAAATCTTTTAGCGAAAGTGGTTACCAAAAGAAAGATATTGGTGATATTCTCTTTGAAATTAGGGTGTGGGTAATTGGTTTTCTACTTATGATATGCTTTGTTTTATTCTTAAATTTCTTCTTTTGGATTTTAGTGGTTTTCTTTTGGTGATCTATCGATAATTACTAATGAAATTGACCCATCATAAATTTTAGTGTGTGATACTCATTTTCTTTGAAGTGATTTGAGATTAAAAAAGGAAAAAAGATAAATTTCTAAGCCATACGGGTCAATTAATCAACAATATATTCATATCGTTTTCTATCTATACGTTCGAAGACCCGAGTAGACACCTTTTACATGTATACAAAACCAACATACCTATTTTGATAAGTTAACGATCTAAAATCAGTTGTTAATAAAGTGTGAAAATAAAATCTTGAAAGGTAAATGTATTCTTAATTTAACCATTCGAAGCTTCGAATTCATAAGCAATACGTCATTTATTAAGACCATAATAGCTGGCTAGGGTTGTTTCTTTCAGGGAAATTTTAGGCACATCGTAAAAAAATTGATAGAAACCGGACTGGCCGACCCCCGACAAAAATACACTGTAAAAATGCACATGTCTGAAACAAAAAGTCACGGTTTGTCCTAACCGTGACGGTTAATGTACGAGGTAACTACCATTTTGAACCGTCACGGTTAAGCCAAACCGTGACGGTTTCTCGTCCATTTCATGGTATATGTACAACACATTCATGTTTTTTATAAAAATGTTGATTTTTTTATAAAAATGTTGATTTTTTTATAAAAAAGATTATAGAATACTATACTCAAAACCATACATAGTTATAAACAAAAATAAAACTATACTATAAATATTAATATTATAAAATAAGTATAGAAAAATAGACTCAAAACCATACAACTTTTTGAATAAAACTGATTACTATAGATGTTAATTTTTGGTTTTGTGTTTGCATTCCATACTTTTTTTATAACATTAATATCTATAGTAGAGTGTTTATTTTTTTGTTATAACTATGTATGGTTTTGAGTATGATATTCTATACTTTTTTTATAAAAATAAACATTTTGTAAAAAACATGAATGTGTTTTGCATATACCATGAAATGGATGAGAAATCGTCACGGTTTGGCCTAACCGTGACGGTTCAAAGTGATAGTTACCTCGTACATTAACCGTCACGTTAGAGCAAACCATGACGTTTTGTTTCAGACCCGTGCATTTTTATCAGTGTATTTTTGTCATGAGTTAGGCCATACGTGACAGTTTGACCTAGCCATCACCTCTAGGTTTTCAAACTGTCATGTTTTGGTCAAAACGTGACGGTTAAGTCTGGTTTTTTCCAAAAACACTTACGGTATCCCCAGCAAAACCCTTCTTTTATCTAGTAAAGCAGTCGGATGTTGTACACAAAGTTTTTTCTCAGGAAAAATTATCAAAGTAGTCATTTAACCAAACATTTTTACAAATATAGTCTTTAACTTTTAAATTTGTCAATAATTCCACCTAATCAAATTGGCAATACAATAGAGATTTGGTATCGTTGACTCAACGATACAACAATATATCAAGGATTATATGTCACTGAGTCAGCGATAATGGACCACATGTACTCATTGGATTGATGGAATTAGTTGGTAAATTTAAAAGTCAATTGTTATATTTGTAAAAGTATTTGATCGAATGACTACATTGGTAATTTTTCTTTTTTCATAACATAAGTTGATTAAGTAAGTATGCGTCGGGTGCTATTAGATTTTCTAAGACCATAACACTCTATACAATCTACATAAATCAAACATGATTTAATCATCCTCTAAGAGTAAACGGTGTGAATTTACTACCTAATCAACCGACCTTTTCATTTTTGTCTTTATAAGAAAAAGTTCCTTTTAAACGTAAAACCTCAAACACATACATAAGAAATAGGCTTCACCCACTTTAAAGTTAGGAATAAAAGTAAAATTCATAAGCTAAAAACCTCTTTAAAGAAGTCTTAAAAGTAGTATTAAATATGGCTCGAACCTCCTTTGGTAGTAGAATCATAGTTCTTCTTGGATCCTTGAGAGTTAATATAGTCCCTCCAATGAGCCTAAAGAGAAATAACATATACGTCACTATAAAATATATCGATTGCTTGAATTGAAAAGATTGACAATAATAATAACAATATTCACATTAAGCTATATCTACACTGATTTCAGATACTTCAACATGATCATCGACTTTTGGTGCATAAACAAACATTGATCTGACCGGAGGACAATGCACTAAAACAAACTATAGATCTGCAACTAACCGACATACAAACGAACAAACTTCCAAACAATAACTTGATTTTACTAAACCTTCAAGGACTTTTATCGCTTATAATCGTATCGATTAACCGTAAAATCAAAACAAACTGCAATCAAACGAAACACGATTGAAACATACCTTTAAAGGAGGGGGGAAAATGGAATCAAAAACATTAGAGGACGATGAAGATGATGAATCATTTGATCCGAAGAGTAGAGTAGCTAATGAAGAAGATGAAGTTTCTTCTTTAATGGCTTCCATTGATTTCGATGATAAACTGAAACAGAAAAAGGAGGGAGAACACGAGAAAGGAGGAAGGGGGGATGCAACCGTTTGGTGATTTATAGGCCGCCTTATGTACAACTGATAATGCTATGCGTACAACTTGATGTTTTAAATTTTGAATTACTCGTTTTTATATGTATTTACTAGGTAGAGTTATTACATGAGTCTAATAAATAAAACATATTAAAATTATTAGTTTTATGAATATTTTACTTTTAGATATTATTATTTATTGGTGAAATAAAAATATAATAAATATTTAAAAGTGATAACATATTATGAATTTGAAAATATTAATCTATTAAATGTATTAATAAATTATTAAAATAACTACATTTATAATTTAGATGTGTAATAGTTTAGTTTACTTATTTATAAAATTATCATAAAATAAGAGAGAGAGAGACAAAAAACACAAATATAATATATTTGTTTTAACATATTTTAGTTAAAAACAAAGTCAAATTAATTGTTTTTACAATTTTTATATTTATTATGAGAGAGATGAGAAAATAATTTTTTTGATATGCTACAATAATGACATGTGTCATTTGATATGCTAGAATGATGACACGTGTCTTAAAAAAATTATTTTATTATAGGTTATAGATCTGTATTTTTTATTTAATAATAACTCATATCTAAGAAATTCTTACACTTTCAAATCTATACAATTTTGTGCATTAGGAGACTTAGCTCAACCTCTTGGGCAAGAACACGTTTTCCATATGCTTGAGTATCGCTAGAGTGGATGTCTTCTGATTTTTTAGTAATTGATCTAAGTGCATCTCCACTAGTGAATAATATGTATGATACTATTTAAAAATTTGTAGAAAAATGTTTGAAGCATATAATGTTGGAGGAAAAACAGATGTTTTTAAAGGATAATTGCAGATATGAGTCTATGACGTGATAAAATATTTGAGAGAGGATGGAGTGGAGGCGAGGCGGGGAGGCGGCAAGGTGAGGTGTCGATGAGTTGGAATGGCAATACAACATAGAAACACTGCCACACCTCTGTAGTTAAAATACTACAAAGGACGGGACTATACTACTATAGAAAGCAACAGATAAAGAATGAGATGAACACGATAATGCCATGAAACATTAGGGTGTTGCGGTACCTATCGGTATACCACCGCAACCATGCATCATGATAGTAAGATGACAAGGTGGCGACAATAACTATTAAAATATATTATTAGGGTTTTATTAGAATGAGTCAAACCCTAATAATATATTCTAATAATAACTCTTCCTCTTTGAGATGACTCGATCCCTCCTTTGAAATGGTATAGCATTTGGACGTTCTAAGGCCGTGTTTGATTCATAGAATTCTAAGGAATTGGAATTGAATATTTCTCACATTTATTGAAATTCATAGTCCTTTCACTTACCTAATGAATGTTTAACATTTCAATAAAATGTTCAAAATTAACATTCCTATGCCGCTAAAAAATGACTAATCAAACACGTTATCAATTTTATCAATATTCCAATTCCAATTCCATTTATTATTTTAATTTTTTTGCAAAACATTCTACAAACCAAACAACCACTAAGTATTATTATGTGATTTTCTATATTTTTATGAAACTTTTTTAAATAAAAATATATATAAATTATATAAGTGAAAGAATATAATGGACTTGTAAGATAAATGTTTGAAGAAGTTGCAAAATATCACGGAAGAATATGTCATTTCTCCACTATGTTAGGAGAAGTATAGTATTTATATTTATATGATGTCTCTCGATCAATTCAATGAGAATATCAGTTTGATAGAAAATTACATAACAAAATGTGGTTATAGTAAATTACCTTATTAGCCATTATTATTAGAATGAATAAATTATTCTGTCTTTAACATAATTGTTTAACGATGCTAGTGATGTATAGTAAAATGAGACGGATTGCAAATCAAAAGAAGTGAATCATGATTTGAAACTTTTAGAGATAAATTGTTAGTTGGATCCAACCACGACGAGTAAAAGTGAATTTACTCTTTAATCTAATAAGACTAAAAAAGATTCTTAGCTTGGCACATATACTTCTATTATTTTTAGAGGGAAGACATTTTCATAATTGTGTCAAATATACCAGGTGATTGATTAAATATTTTCATCATTTGTTATATTACAGTGTATGTTTTAAATCATTTTATGTTATTTTGTCATTGTTTTTATATATTATTTAGAATAGTTATTATTTTAATATAGTATTTTATAATTAAAAGTATATAATGATGTTATTTCACTAATGTGTTTTCTGAAACTTATATTCAGAAAAATGCAATTATGAACAGAAAAAACACAATGAGACATTTATCATTGTGTTTTACGTTTTACAACATTTTGTTGTTGTTTTTAATGTATTATTTTTAATTAGTTGTTATTTTATTATTGTGTTTTACATAATAGAAAAACTTAACAATATTATTTGATCATTGTATTTTTTTAAGTTCATAATTTTAGAAAAATATAATAATATCTGGAGAAACATAATAACAAACACAAAGACATAATGAATTGCACAAAAGCCACGATGACGTGCAAAAATTGTATGAGCTAAAAGACGTAATTTTTGTATATTATCTTATTTAACGATACTATTCGTTTAAAAGATGAAAAGCGTTCGTTTTAATGGGTTATTTTAGAAAAAATAATGTCGTATATAAAAGTTTTAAATGTTTTAGAAAAGTGAAAGAAGTAAAAAAAAATCTAACAAAAAGAGTTATGCCTAAAACACCACTCTAAAACTTCTTCTCTACATTTTGATCTAACAAATTGATTGAAAAAATTGATGTTTGAGTTTACTTCTTACGGTTTTTAAATTCAAAACTGCCTTGTATTTTAACCATTACCTAAATATTAATATGGAATAAAATAAGAAGTAGGAGCAATTTATTTGGTGTCAGTAAACAATTTAAGCCAAAACAACCATCAACAATATCGTTTTTTCTTGTAGATTTACGACCAATCTAATGAACAGACAAGATCTTTTGATATGATTCTATGAACTTAAAAAGATTATACATGTGCTTCAGAAATGAAACGGTTTTCATATTAAAAAGAAGATGAAAGAAACGACTTATTATTCTGTTGTCAATTACGCATAATTTTGGTTTGTTACCATGACTTGCAATGGATTGGCTAAAAAATCTGGTCTTGAACTTGTAATTTCTGTGTAGTTACTTGCTAGTTTTTTCTACAAAATCCCATAGTTGAATTAAAGTTTTATATATCCATCAAAAAGATAAGTTTTTTAGATTGTCCTTGCAGAATTAGCATCTAGACTTCCTTTCTTTCATTTCCATATATATTTTGTGTATATATCCATAACATAAGTAAAGCAATTTTGTTTTGTATAGTCTGTTTAAGTACATGTTTGACCTGAGGTTGTAATATGAGATTTTGTAAACTTGTGGGGACTCTGATAGTATTCTTGCAGTTTTCAGTTGGAATCTATAAAGCTTTGGTGCTAGGTGTCAATGATTAAACGACTTATCCATTGTGTAGATGGAACCATAAGGAAAGTAACCAATCACAAAGTGCCACAAATACAACATAATTCAAAACAAACTTTTGTTTCCTAACTCCTCACAAGACGACTCAATTTGGATTTTTTACTTTATATCATTGGCTTATCCATTTGCTCATAGGAATATAATATTATGTTATAGATAAGATTTTTATAATTTAAAAAAGAAGCTATAATAACTTAAAGTCTTTCAAAGGAATTTAACCAATATCTAATCGTATGTGGTTTAGAAACGAATATAAAACAAACTCTTGGTTTTAATCAATTTTATAATGGTTGAAATGAATTAGTTAGGAAAAAAATATTAGAATAAAGTTTGTATGTATAAAAGTTGATATCTAAAAAGACTTAGAAAAAGAAAAGTTGACTACTATGTATATGTCTTAAAGTGGTGTGAGTTGTTTAGTGTGTAAGTCTATATATCAAATTCAGTGTCTCTTATTAGTCTGATAGTAGTCAAGAACTACTTTCAAGATTGCATTTTACATCGAGAATTAAAAAACTTATAGTTGATATCTATATGTCTAGTTGAACCTCTCCGAGCTGATTATAATCGTTATACAATAAGATTTGCTTAATTTGGAAAATATGCAATTTCACTCAGGGTGAAGAGATATTGTTAGTTACAAGTTACCCTTAGTAAGTTAGTATATCTAATCAAAATAAATATTTGCTCGAGCTGAAAAAGTTCAAATAAAATTGTTCTAAATATTTGAATGAGACTTCACCCCAACTTTAACACGACACATCAGATGTGTTCTAACAATATTAAGCAAGATATCTGATTTTTTTTAATATTTCTCATTCCTAATATCATAACTTATATATTTTTTCAACCTAAAAAAATCAATTACATATTTTCCTTTACTAAAACCTATATATTAGATATTTATCCTATTAAATAATTATTTTACGTTGTTTTTACTAAGAGATATTTACATATTGATGTTCTATTATTAGAATTGTTTAAATATTTTGACAATTATATTTTGTATATTAGATATGATATAATTTTGATTATCGGTTATTGGTTTGAAATAAAGTTTTAAACGAGATGTAAGTTTATTATTTGTCATTCTTTTAACCCATGTTCTTGCTATTTGTTATTTTTTTAAACACCCTCAAATCAATTTTTCCTCCAAAAGAATATTATAGTAACTAGGTTAGTATCTCGTGTATTACACGGTTTAAATAAATAAAATAATAAATAATTAGTAATAAAAATTTATGAATTATAAAACAATATTTGAAGATAAAATATGATTATAATTACATATAAATAGTTATTTCAAGTAAATAAATAATATTTAGGTTATAGATAGATAGATAGATATATAGATAAATAGATAGTCTATAAACCCATTTATTAAACGGATTATAATTAGTAATAACACAAAAAGTTACAATACGATATTTTAATATAAGATATGTATAAAACTATATATACATACTTGTTCGAGAGATAAAACAATTATATTATTTTTAACTCTCTTATCTAAATAGTTTTATTTTTAATTATTTGTTTTAAGACTTTCTTATAAAAGTTTATTGTTTATAAAAATATTGTTTATTAAAAATTCAAGTTTCTAATTATTCAAGTTGTTTTAATAAAACTGCTTTTAGAAAATTCCATATTTTTATAATTATTTAAAAAGGACTAATTTAAAATATTTTGTTTTAAAAGGTTCAATGATTTAGAAAATATATGAGTTTTAATTTTCTTGATAAAATTTATTTTTAAAAAAATAGTTTGATTCTAAAAAAATGTAGATGAGAGAGAAAAATATATTAATTGACCAAATTAATTTTTATAAAGAAAGACAAATTGTTTGAATGTTTAAATTACTTTAATATCATTTTGGGGGAAAATAAAGTAAGAATTTTTAGAAGAATGACAAGTGGCAAAAGAAACATTTTTTTATTAATATGTATAGAATAGCTTTAGTAAACCCGTGTATTACACGGGTTGAAAAAAATAAAATAGTAAATAAATAAAATTTTATTAATTATAAAATGATATTTTAAAATATAAGATTAAAATTAAGTATGAGTAAAAATATTTGTAATAAACAATGATATCAAATTTTTATAAAAGTTTTGTATGAGAAAACCATTAATATGTATATGAGTTTAAAATTTTAATTAATAACCTAACATGACAATTAAAAAAGTAAAATATTGATTAATCTCGTCTCGAACAATTGTAAATGACAAAAAACGTAAAATATGATGGTGTAAGTAAAATTGTATGAAATTTACTAAAGAAAAAACCTCATAGAAAGAACGGTTCGTAATGTCTTTTCGTACCAACTATAACATATAATCATACACATATATAGTTGAGTTTACCATTAAACTTACGCTTATATGATAATACAACTAAGCATTGACAATGCAAAAATCAATCAAAGGAACCTTTTAAATTCCATATTAGAAAATGACTATTTTTTATCTTAATGGACTTTATTAAATAGTTATACCTTAATAAATAATATTATAATAAAATACATAAAAAGAAAACAGAAAAAAACATTATCAGATAAATTTAAAAAACCACTTATAAAATTTAAAAAAAATCTAACGAAATAAGAACATGTTTCAAAAAGTAGTTAAAACATCTTAAAATTTGGAACATAATTATTTTGTTGATGGTAACAAATAAAGAAAGAAAAAGAAAAATAGAGACGATAATAAAATAAAAGACAATTGAAAACATTGATGTCTAATTTAAATACATTTTTAATAGTATTTTATTTTTATTTCTAAAACGAATTCTTTATTTTTACTAATAGTTGTTTCTATAGAAAAAACATATAAATATTATAATTGATGTGCCTTTAAGTAGTACTATACAATCTTAAAGTAAATAAGTATTTTTGAATTATGACTTATTTTGTCTTTTAAAAATAAAGATTTGATAAGAAGATAATTTTAAAAATTAACCAATAGAGTTTGGTAAAAGTAAAAGTAAGATATATATATATATATATATATATATATATATTATATATATATATATATATATATATATAATATATATATATATATATATATTTAGTTTAAAATAAAAGGGTTTTAATTTATATTCCATTAATTTTGGAAACAAAATGTGTATTTAAAAATTTTAATACAAAATTTGTAGATTTAATTATTTTGAGAGGGAAAAATATTTGTCATTAAATGTTAAGATGACATATGGCAATGGATGTGATTAAAAAATGACATGTGTCATACATAGTTATCATTTTATTAGAGTAGTAGGATAGGATTTAAATATCACATAAATTTCTCTCTCTTATTAAAAATAACTTTTATTAATTTTTATGTTTCTCTCTCTTATCTAATTTAAAAATAAATAATCAAACTATACTTTTTTAGAATAGATTTTATGAAACAAATTAGAAATCACATCTTTTAATCAAAATCTAAATAACAAGAAACTAAAGTTTTATATAATATGAAATTTTCAAAAACACTAAACATTTTTAAACAAAATATTTTAAGTCTTTTTGTTTTTAAAAAAGTTATAACGTGTGAAATGTTATAAAACAATCTTATTAAAACAACCAGAATAATTACAAACCAGCTTTTTTAAAAACAAGATTTTTTATAAAAATATATTTTTATAGTAAAATCTTAAAACGAAAATTAAAAAAATGAAAACTCTTACATAAGAGAGATAAAAGTTGGTATATTTTTATTTCTTGAACTAAAGTATATATAACTTTAATTATATATTACATTAAAATAGTGTACTTAGAGTAACTATTTATACGTAATTAACATTATATTTTATCTTCAAACTTGATTTTATAATGCATAATTTTTTATTAATAATAATTTAATATTTTGTTTATTATATCCGTGTATTACGCGTAACTAACCTAGTCTCTATATATAATAAATGAAAGGAAATTAGGTCACGTTGCAAGATTTTAAACATTGTGTTGTCACGTGTCACCTTAATAGCATATGATTATCACGTGTCAATTTATTAGTAATATGATTTTAAAAAGAATCTAATGAATCATATTTAAACAATATTAAATGTCAAATTAAACAGTATTTCAAAATTAGATTTTAAAATTTTAATGGTTGAAATTGAAATTTAATAACTTCAATTTTTAATTTAATCTGTAATTCAATCCGAGATTTTATCTAAAATAAACTAACTAAATTAGTCAAGATTTAAAATTTATAAAATTTAAATTATAACAATATATCTGAGATTTTTGGGTTATAATTTTAAATTTCGAAAATGTTCTATATTTGAACAATAATGTATACATATAACAAAGAAATTTAAGTAACAAAAAATAGCATAAAAAAAAAAAAATTATATTAATAAATATCTATAAATCTCTTTAGATATCTTTTTGAAGTATTTTAGCTATAACAATGCTTGATTACAAATTAAATTATATTTTCATAATATTAAGTCTCGTTAAACTATTTTAAAAAAATGTTATTTATTTATATAAAGAAATTATATTAATTAGTATGATATTAAATAAGAGTTATTAAGTAAATTTTTAAAGTCAAGATTTTTATCATAATTATAATTTATTGTGGTGATTACACATAAACAATCTTTGATGGCGATGACATGCACATGCTAGAAAATATTCATGTGTGAAATATAGATTTTGCTTTATTAGATTAGATTATACAATATTTTATTATATATATTCATCAACTTTTTTTATTTATTGTTATTTCACCATCAAAGACATTTGATAATTCTATGAAATGACTTATTGTACGATAAAAAGTACAAGTATTGTACATGAAGAACTTATCTTATTTCTCCATTATACACAAAATTATTATTCTCGACTCATTTTTTATCCATTCAATTACAATATTATGTACACTTTTATTAAAAAAAACTTTAATGATAAACTTTAATACTGATAATAATAATAACAAATTATAAGGGAAATAATAATTATGTTACTAATAATAATAATAATAATAATAATAATAATAAGAACAATAAAGGTAATATGAAATGAAAATTTCTAAACTTGAAAATGTTTAAACATTAAACTTAATTTAAACTCAAGGGGCCTCTTTGTCAATTTAGAAATTGTGAAAATAAAGTTTGGGCACGAAATAACAACCTTAAAACTTCAAGGACCATTTGTGCAAATTATTAAAAATCAATCTAAACTTTCCCCCTAAGCCGCGTTTCCGGCCAGAAATCCGGCGGAGCTCCGGCGACGGCCAAACCTCAAAATTATTCGTTTTCGAAACCCAAAACCGACCCAAATTGTTTTGTTGGCACGTTTCGAACTTGATTACACGATTAAGTTGCGTTTAAACATCGGTTTCGACCCTAATCGATCGCATAACCGATATACATTAAAGCATATGGCCGTTCGAGCATTTACACATCATAATAGTCCAATTAAACTAACCTAAACGACTCTCTATCAATCATTAATCGAATACAATCCTCATTTGCAGCTGAAACAACCACAATTTTCAAATTGAACTTCATTTTTTATCGCGAATCTACACCACCCGAACACCACCATACAAACCTGTTAACTACGAATTGATAGAGGGCTTTACATCGGGAACATCATCCGAAGCTCCACACGAAGTTAATTGGATTATCATCAACATTTACACATCGTTCCCTCACCTCTCGGTCGCGACTCGTTCATCAACGTGTGCACCTTCAATTGTTAATCAAACGGGTAAATTGCTTACATGTATACAATCGGTTAATCATGGGGAACAAAAGCCCCATGGTTAACAATGCCCCTAGAATCGATTAATCTGTCAATTTGGGATCGAAGGAACTTAGGGTTCATGTGAATTTGGGCGGGTTCTGTGTTCATTGGTTTTAAGTTTTGGAAACCAATTTCAACCGCGGCTGAAGCCTTGGTTCACTGGTTCCCCACTTGCATTCCACACTAGAGGTCCCGGGTTCGAACCCGGCAACCTCCAACATATTTTTTGGGGTTTTTTCAGCCTTTAAAAAAAATAGAAAATTTCTGAAAATTAATAAAAAATCAATCTTGTAAATCGAAATTATTTTGAAGTCACTTAATCAATTTCTGAAAATTTATGTTCTTATAATACTCGTATATTTTTATAAAACAAATGATATAATTAGTTCAACTTCTTACAAAGTATATTTTTCTTTATATGTTGAATAACTTATTAATCATTATTTGTTAAAATAATATATTAGATTATTTTTTAAAAGTTAAACTTAAAATATTGTTTTTAATTTACTAAATAGTTGTTTGTTCAAATATCATGTTTAAATTATTTTCTTATAAAATAAACAAAATATTGTTATAACTCACTAAATCATTACTTGTTCAAATACAAGTACATATTATTGTTTAAAATAAGAGTTATTTTAAAAGTTTGTTTTAAATTATATTTAGACCTTGTTACAAATGGTTTCTTTTATTTCTTGGTATTAAAACGATTAAATAATATATAGACTCAAAGCATAATCAAAATTTACCATGTTAACATCTCAAATTCCACTTAAAACCTTAGTTTCGGTTAAAACGTTAAACTTATTATAATTAAACTTTAACCTTGTGTATATATATATATATTTAGGTGCCTTGTGACGTTCATCTTGGAACAACGTTTATTATCAATCTTATTAATCTTCATACTTATACTTTTAGCCATGTGAGTATTCTATACCCCTTTTTTCCTATTTTCGCACCTTGGGGTGAAACATGTTAACTTATACAATTACACTTGTAAACTTATTTGAGACTTGTAAACTTATGACATTTCACCTTGTAAAGTTGTGGTTAGTTGAACTTTCGTGGTTACCATGTTATGGCGTTATATGTACAATCATTAACTATTGCTAGCCCAGCGAAGTCATAGATCTATGGGCAAGACAAGCCTGCTTTGGTTGATCCAAGTACACTTAGCTGATCGTATAATCTTGTAAACGTTTGAGACTTGTAAAATTTTGTCGAGGTTTGATTGTTGCATTCATCATAACATCCCTAATCATTTTATTCACTAATGTATGACTTGAATTGCCATCTTTTATATATTCTATGTACCTAAAACTATGGAATGCTCACCAACATTATTGTTGATCCTTTATTTTTAACATGTTTCAGGAAATACTCAAGCTTGATTTCTACTCCTTGAAGCTTTCATATCTAGGATTGGACCTAGATAAATAAATGGAATAAAAAGACTTGTTATGTTTATTTATGTATTTTTTAATCTCTTTGAGACTTATGATTGTAGTAGTACAATTGGAAATTTCGTTTAATATATATTGGGTTATTAATAGCGTTATGTGGCTGTGAACAATCTTAACTCTCACACCTCGACGATTTCGCCGTCAAGGTTGGGGTGTGACAAATTACAAACCAGCTTTTTTAAAAACAAGATTTTTTATAAAAATATATTTTTATAGTAAAATCTTAAAACGAAAATTAAAAAAATGAAAACTCTTACATAAGAGAGATAAAAATTGGTATATTTTTATTTCTTGAACTAAAGTATATATAACTTTAATTATATATTACATTAAAATAGTGTACTTAGAGTAACTATTTATACATAATTAACATTATATTTTATCTTCAAACTTGATTTTATAATGCATAATTTTTTATTAATAATAATTTAATATTTTTTATTATATCCGTGTATTACGCGGTAACTAACCTAGTCTCTAGGAAATTAAGTCACGTTGCAAGATTTTAAACATTGTGTTGTCACGTGTCACCTTAATAGCATATGATTATCACGTGTCAATTTATTAGTAATATGATTTTAAAAAGAATCTAATGAATCATATTTAAACAATATTAAATGTCAAATTAAACAGTATTTCAAAATTAGATTTTAAAATTTTAATGGTTGAAATTGAAATTTAATAACTTCAATTTTTAATTTAATCTGTAATTCAATCCGAGATTTTATCTAAAATAAACTAACGAAATTAGTCAAGATTTAAAATTTATAAATTTTAAATTATAACAATATATCTGAGATTTTTGGGTTATAATTTCAAATTTCGGAAATGTTCTATATTTGAACAATAATGTATACATATAACAAAGAAATTTAAGTAACAAAAAATAGCATAAAAAGAAAAAAATTATATTAATAAATATCTATAAATCTCTTTAGATATCTTTTTGAAGTATTTTAGCTATAACAATGCTTGATTACAAATAAAATATATTTTAATAATATTAAGTCTCGTTAAACTATTTAAAAAAAATGTTATTTATTTATATAAAGAAATTATATTAATTAGTATGATATTAAATAAGAGTTATTAAGTAAATTTTTTGAAGTCAAGATTTTTATCATAATTATAATTTATTATGGTGATTACACATAAACAATCTTAGATGACGATGACATGCACATGCTAGAAAATATTCATGTGTGAAATATAGATTTTGCTTTATTAGATTAGATTATACAATTATTTTATTATATATATTCATCAACTTTTTTTATTTATTGTTATTTCACCATCAAAGACATTTGATAATTCTATGAAATGACTTATTGTACGATAAAAAGTACAAGTATTGTACATGAAGAACTTATCTTATTTCTCCATTATACACAAAATCATTATTCTCGACTCATTTTTTTATCCATTCAATTACAATATTATGTACACTTTTATTAAAAAAACAACTTTAATGATAAACTTTAATACTGACATTTTTTGTCCTACGATCATAACCTCACTACGTTCATTTTTATTTATATATATTGATTTATACGTTATTGAAAAAATGTCAACTTATATTGCTTTACAGGACATTATTAGTATCGTAAATAACTTCTTTAAAGAATCTTGGCATATCACACTGTGATTATACAATCAAAGTTCGTGTGATTCGTTATGGAGGCAACCAATGTATGACAATCCGTCAAAAAGTTACTCTATTGAATTTATTTTGATTGAGTAGAAAATATTATTCAACTAATTGAATTGTTATCTTATAAAACATATCTTATGTTTATCTTTAGTTTTTATATTTTTAATTAAAGGCACTATAATGCAGAAAAACATTCTAAAGATGATTTCTTAAATTTGAGAAGTTGTAAATTGAATCTTATTAAATATTTGTATACAAAAAAAATTAGAAAATTTGTAAACAATAGTATTATTTTTTATATATTTGATTCTTTTATGCAATTTATGTGAATACATATTTATTTATTGTTTCTTCATATGTGTATATATTACAAACTTATTAATAATAATTGATAATTTATATTTATATTTATTTTTTACTTTAACTTTTCAACTCGTGTTACACTTAAGTGGTTAAGCTAGTCTAATTATAATGATAACTACATGTGATAGATACGTGTCATCACCTTATTCATTGTCCCACCTAAATCAGTTACTCGTAAAATTTCAAATTTCTCTCTCTTTATCTATCTTATTTTAAAAATCCTAATTTTTCTAAAATCAATATTAAAAAAAAAACATTTTTCATTATATAAAAACAATAAATTTATACATAATACCTTTTTTTAATATAATTGTTAAAAATTATTTATTATTTCTAAAACAATGAACCTTTTTTTAAAATATAAAAATTTAGAATTGCTTTTTCCAAATAATACAATTTTATATAAAATCATTTTCATAAAACATATTTTGTTTAACATTGTGATATTTACAAAAATTTAGAATTTTTTAAAGCTTTTTAAAATACAAAAATTATATATAAAACAAAAAAATATTAGAAACCATAGTTTTGAAACATTGAGATCTTTCATAAAAATGACATTCTTTCAAAAACCAATTTTAAGAACGTAATGTTTTAAACAAACTTCTATAAAGAAACTTTCTGAAACTATTTTTAAAATGATTTTTAAAAATAATTAAAAAATTAATAGTTAATACTTAATCATACATAAATTTAATAATATCTTATATCAAAATAACATTTTAAAGTTTCTGAATCTTTATTAATATATATTTAATTTTTAACGTAACCCATGTAACACACAAGGTTATATACTGTTTAAATGTAAAGAACACAATCCACGTTTTGTACTACCTTTTGGATGAAATAGTGGATACGGATAATACAATCTCATACGGTAATAATCATTACTATTTAGGGTAATATAAAAGTAATGAAACATTGACATAAAGCTTGAGGAAAATAATGAAACATTGACATATAGCTTGAGAAAAATAATAAAACATAGTTTTGGTACATGTCAAGTGACTATCGGGTCCAATAGCAGGAGCCCAAGAATCATGGACCAGATTAGAAAACCAAAACCGGTCCCAGACCCGATATTGAAACAACTACGGGTTTAATACTTTAAGTATGTAGTAGGTGCCTCTTGAAACATGGATATGTAGAGACCGTAAAATACTTTACAGATATACGTCACATATATTATTATTATATGTTGCAAGCATAACAGAAAAACAAAACCATAACAAAAACAGAATGAAAATCTGATAACTTGGTAATTTCATCTTTATTTAAATACTAGAAAACCCAAAAAACAAAGACTCATAATATTCTTACAATATGGCCACATCTAAGTCATTATAAATATATACCCGATTGACAAACATCTGAACAAAGATCATTGCAGGGAGTAAAATCTTCAAACTTACAAACAGCTTCGATTATCATAGAGCCCAATGACGCAAACAGTTTAGAAAGCCATTAAAAGACAACAGCTGCTCTATATGAAATCTGAACCATTGTTGAAGTGCTCAAGATCAGGATGCGTTCCGCCCGGTGGCCTGCGTGGGTTTCTGTAAACGACTCTAAATGAGATTATTCTGTACTATTTTTATAAGTTTTAATCACAGATCTATAGTTGTTATGTTACCTAGTAAACCTATTAGGCTCGAATCCTGGAACATCTGGTGGTCCAAAAGGATCAAACCGAGCACCTGGTGGAACACCCCTGTTTCATTTGTATTCACAAGTCAAAATCCAACAGTAGTAAAGTTGTCAAATGGATCAAAACAGCCCTGTTTAGGTTGACCAAAAACTTCTCTACTTTGTTTATAAAAGATTTGTATGCTTGTTCAATATGATTACAAATAAATATGCTATTTAGATGATTATATGTTTGATTAAAGAGATTCAGTAAACTGTAACCTTGTATGCATTGCATTAACAATACACTTTGGCTCACTTTTGACCTGTTTTCTTTTTTGAAAATATATTTTACTCCAGCCGTTTGACCCGTTAAAGATTCACATAACATATTCCCATTTCTTCAGGGCTTTCCATAAATAATACAACAAAGGTTGTTACAGAAAAACACTCACGGCTGTCCTCCTGGAAAACCCATTCTTCCTACACCACCACCACCAAAAAACCTGGGATCATTTGGTCCTGCATGAACATGGTAACGATGATAAATCTTAAAACACCATGTAAGATTATGATATAAATAGATAGGATTATATACCAACAAGCATTCCACCGTCACCAAAACCACCCCTGTATATTAAGTTGAAGCAATATTAGAAAAGAAACAGGAGATTTGAAAAATGTGATAAAAGATGAAGATTAATGAACCTTGTAGGGTACATTCCTGCAGGGGGCTGAGGATAGAGATCACCCCCACCTATGCTAGGATACACCGGAGGCATAACTACCCTGCATTTTAGTTTCCTAGTTCGTAAAGCCGATATATAAAACTATAATGCCAATATGCCGTGTTGGTTTACAACGAAAGATACCCTGAAGGATGGTAATCGTATGGTCCAACACTGGGCAGATCCCTATCAGTGTCTTCTGCTTTTTGTACAGAACTACAAGACAAAAAGATCTTTACAAACACAGAGAAGACGATTAAATTGGTGCAGCATTATCGATGTCAAGTCTTAACTCTTAAAGTCAGGAATAAATTGCAAATCTACAGCGTTTTAAGATGAATATAAGCTGATCGAAAACGCATACATAGAGAGGATAGAAAGGAATCAAGGATGTGATGGGCACATTTACATATGTTAAGGAAGTCTTTTCAAAAGAATATTTACAATACAATTTGATAAACCTAACAGGACAAATGATAAGTTCAGAGAGTTTGGTCAAGCATGTGAATTCTTGCGTTACCTAAACCACAAAACCGGTTGAAATTGGTTAAAAACAACAGAAGGCATTTGTTGTTGCAATGCTTTTGAAGTGTTAGAATAAGTGCCCAATTCATATTCATGTTCTTTTTGTTGTCATTGTACATGTACAAATATAAACAAACATAATTGCCTTTTCTTCATCATTACCTAATGCTTGAGTGGTGTTGTACATGTGTGAGTTAGTGGTGTATAAAGAATTTAGATGGTGAACTAAACACTTCCCATTTATAATGGATACAAGACTAGAAAACAAAACAAGACAACTATGAATTACTGAAACTAAATAGAAAATAAAGCCAAAAATATCCAAACCTAAATCATTATATCTAACATTAAGTTTGCTTAAGTACCCAATCTAATATCCCTCAACCAACATGAGACGGGTAAATCTGGAACGTTACATAAAGTAGACCACGGTCTACACATTTATTGAATTGAGAAACCCTATATACAACTATATGTCTATATGTATACATGTTTTCCCTTCGTGGTTCAACCTATCCAAGAATTCACTCTTATTGCCTTAATGCCTTCAAGTCTATACTACTCCTTTGTATACACATTAAAGGTTTATTCCTCAAATCTACACAATGTATAACTGTTTTAGCACAAACTCTGCTGAGTTAGCAAAACAAAAGCGAATATATTTCACAGAACGCCTGTGAAAGAGAAAACAAAGTGATATATACAAAAAGGCAAGAGATCATATGCTTGAAAAATATTATCCCAATTTAAAATATACTCTCGAAAGGTTAAAAGCTAACGAAAGCTAACAGCTTTATTAACCAATGAGCACCAACTAGTTACCTTGTGGAACTGGACGTGCTTGCTGTAGTAGAGCCATTCAACTTGTTTATCACGTTTTTGTTAATCAAATCCACAAGCTGACCCAAGTTTTTAAACTGTGAACTATATGTCGTACCATCACTCTCTCCAGCAAAATCATCAATACTGCATACCATAGACACCAGTTACCATAAACTGTGACAAAATCCTTACAAAGACATCAACCATGTGAATAACATGCTAGCTAGTAATACTAATAACAGAATTCACAACAACACAAACAGGGTATATGATTACTTGATCTCAACGTGAACAGGATCAGAAGAACCAGAAGCCAAAGCATCAACCAACAACTGGTTGTTCATCACAACACCTTTCACAAGCACCTTCTTTGAACCATCTTTAGGGCTTGAATAAACAAACCCATAATTATCCTCAACTTCATTCCACCCCTCGATACCCGCTTCATCTAAACGCATACAAACAAAACATCACACGCTTGCGAGATCATGATTCAGAGTGAAAACAGAAATTCGAACCCAAAAGACATAAAAAACCACTGTAATTTCCACAACAGGTACCGGAAAATGGAGCGGTTAGGGCGTCGTCGGTGAAGGCCGGAGCACCGGTGGCGTTGAGATTGAAGCCTGCAGATAGGAAAATCGAGTGTACGGCAAACGCAATTCGATCAGCTGAGTTTCTAAAATTAGGTCTTGAGGCCCTTATCACTGCTAATACTGATTGTTCAGTTGCCATTGTTTAATGATTCTTTCACTGTTAAGAACAGAATGTTAGGTTTCAACGAGAATTAACTTGAAGAAAGATGATGACAGATTTAGAGTTAACGGGAAATGACTCACGGATCGCCGGAGATGTGAATTTCTTGTCGGAAAAGTTATCGTTCGACTTTCAACAAACGTCACGACTCTTGTAGTGGTTCTCGGTGAGTCGGTTCAGTAGTCTACGATGGTGTTTTGTTTGGATCGGGTCGCCTTGTGGCCCAATAAAGTCATTATGTTTAGGCCTTTCGGGCTCGATGGTTTAATGGATATTAGTTTCCAACGTACCGATATTTTTTATCTTCATATATTTGTAGACTTGAATGCATGATTTTTTAATAATTTGTTGTTTTGATTTGCTGATAGTAATTCTAATTTTTATTTTTCTTGCTAAAGAAAAAGACATAATCATTATTGATTTACACTTGACTTTCACCACATTTCGTTAAAACGTTTACAAATTATCTTCACCATTGTCATCATGAATACAATCGTGTGGAAAATCAAATGTAAATCAACGAATAACTATATAGCTAGACTCAGATTGATAACTTTAACAAGTTGTATGTTATGTCAAGTCAACTATAAGTTTACCCACTATAGTGTATATAGTCTGATTTTTTCTTAATACTTTCGTTTGTTACTTTTTTTAAATATTTTTATATTGCAATGTACATGGCATAAAGGGGCAGGTTTCCGTTGCACTTCATAACGTGCAGGTGAAAAAACTCTTTACAACTCACGTACCATTACTTAGGGTTGTGAATGGGCCGCTTTGGTTTGGTTTTGACCTAAAACCAAAACCAAATACTAGTATTTCGGTTTTTAAAACTATTCGCTTTTGGTTTATTACAATTTTTACATTGATTTCAATTTCGGTTTCTTGTTAATATTAAAAATAATATATATTATTATTAATCATCTGAAGTCACTTCAAATGAAAATTAATTAAGGTAAACCAAAAAAAGCAAATACATTCAAACTAATATAAAATAATTTATTTTATATATAACGTAAGAAGTCAAAGTGTTTATCTTTTATCAAACGGGGGCGTATTTAATACATTACTAACATAATAACATGTATAGACACTTTGGCTTGTTTTGATTTCTTTTTGTTGATTTTGGTTTGGTTTAGATATGGACGCGATTCAATTTGATCGTAATATGGTTCCGTTTAGTATTTTATTTCAACCAAAACCCAAAAATAGTTTCTTCAAAAATCCACAAACAAGACCATCACTTTTTTTTTTTTTTTTTCTGTTTTCGGATATTTCTGGATTTTTCGGTTCTGTTCGGTTGCGTCAGTTATTCGTTTGTTACTGTTCCCTTATCATCAACCGATCAATAGTATAGGGACCATTTTATGCAAAACCTGAACACCACCTGTGGCTTTAACTCTTCACCGGAGCTCCCACCGGCACCGCCACCGCCACCGTCATCGTCATCCCCTCAGCCACTGAGCCACCCACCACCACCATGTCGCCGGCGACTCTTCAACCCCCCACCCCATCCCCCCTCTCCTTCTCGACCCACATCCTCTCCGACCCGACCCACACCTTCCTCACATCAAGATTCACCCACCTCTCAATCGCCAAACCACCGCCGTCAACCACCATACGCATGGGCGGCGGCCCACGAACGTACCCCGGCGGCGTATCCAAGTGGCAGTGGAAGCGTATGCAAGCCAAGAAAGCCAAGCAGCTCCTCAAAGCTCGGCTCGCGCGCGAACGCCAGATCTACGAGATGCGTAAGCGAGCCGAGCTCAGCGCCGCCGTGTCGGAGCTCGAGCGGCCGTGGGAAGCCGTCGAGAAAGCCCCGAAGCTGTTCTCCGTCACCGCCGATGAGCAGCTGAAGGTGTTAGCCGATCGGTTTCAGAAGCCCGGTGGGTTCGATTTGTGGTCGGAGAAAGATGGGCCCCAGTTGTTTGAAACTGTTGATGGTTTGCCTTCAGCGAGGTTTTTCCCCAAGGGTGTTGTTCATAGCATTAAACCCTATGGAAGAATCACCGATGGGAGTTCAAATCAAGATTCCGACTTTGATGATGATGATGATGATGATGATGATGATGAGGGTGGTGATTTTGGGGTTTCGGGTTTGAATCGGGGTAATGGGTATGTGAAGAATTCAAGAAATGATAATGGGAGATTTGTGAAATTGGATTCTGATTGTGGTTCTGGTGGATTGAATAGGAGACAAATTAGGGGTGATTTGAGGAAGGGGAGTAAGAGGGGAAATGGTGGGAAAGAACAATCGGGTATTCGTTCGAATACGAAAGTGTTTGAGATGAATTTGCAGGATGATGGGAGCTATGGCGTTTCGAAGAAGGAGAATGAGACTGCGAAGACTAGAAGACGATCGGAGAGGAAATGAATTGATGTCAGTTGTGGTAAGGTAATGTAGATTTTGTTCTTGTTATGTTAGTAGTACATATGTACATGAATCATGAATGATGAAGCTTTTGTTATATCTATGAGTTTAATCATGAAATTGAATATCTTATCATCAATACGTTGGTTACATGTTCGTGACAATTATTGAAGAATCACACATAGATTAAAGACTTCTTTAGCATTTTGAGTGAATATAGAAGATGAAGTGGATCTAGTGCAACCTCATATAGGTGAAAGAGAGAATCTTTAGGTTTATAAGCATGTAATGCGGATTGTCCAACCTCATTAACTCATTTAGCATAAGCTTAGGTAGTCGAACGAAGAATGTGCGAGGCGCGATTAAGGACCAAAGGATGCTTAAAAGCAAGGCCTTTTTAAGCAAGACACAATATAAGACTATAAGGAAGCCATTCTTAGAGGTTCTAGACATGTTTATAGATGCCTAGGCTAGTTTTCTTATGTTGAAGACCAGTTTTGGCCGAAATCCTTGCTTGAGCGCCTTGATGGACCTAAAGTGGTATGGTCGCGGCTCACCTCGCCTGAATCTGTTTC
The DNA here is from genome assembly GCA_025506515.1 of Flaveria trinervia. Classification (NCBI taxonomy): domain Eukaryota; kingdom Viridiplantae; phylum Streptophyta; class Magnoliopsida; order Asterales; family Asteraceae; genus Flaveria; species Flaveria trinervia. Next base: position 11,360,277 of record CM046444.1, read on the forward strand.
TTTTGGTGTGCCTTTGACAGCATAGCCATAAGCTTTCTTTAGCTTCTAGAAAAGCATAGGCTTGCTTTAAAAGACATAAACACTATTATTTGTGACAACTTACAAATCTTGTTAGGCATGAACTCCTTCATAGTATGTGACAATAATATATGAATCTGATAAAACAAATTGATCCAGTTACGCGGAATGCAAAGAGGAACAACGAACTATTTCATTTGTCAAGAACAAACCAATAAACCTAATCTAGAACGCCTTGTGGACTAACCAAATTCTAATCTATAACATCCTGGAGACATATCGAGTGGTGTTTTTACAACGAATTTGCTAATTAACGAAATTCTCTGAAAATATATTGCTGAACCTGTAAGGATGTGTATGATTGTGAAGAAGGTTTCTTTCTTTATTCATAATATTCTTATCAGCTATAACTGTTAAGAGTTCTGGAAAGAAAAAAAAACAATTTCCTTGGAACGTGTATGATTGTGACCCGATTATGGTTTGACCTGGTTCATGTTTTATCCGAGTTAAACATGGTTGGGTCAGGTTTACCCGCCGAGTGATGAAGGCGACACTAAAGCACATGTAGGGCAAACTTAGGACCTTTGCTCTTGAAGTTTAGAAAAGTAGTGACCTTTGGAAGGTTAACATGTAAAATATAAGCCAAAAATCTAGAGAGATTATGAATGGTTTAGGTGATGAAAAAGGCTCATGTCTTGTAAAGTGTTCTATTACCTTTTTTTTGGTGGTTTTGGTTATAGGCTTCCTTAGCTTTTTCTTAGATTTAAACCCGATCCTTGGTACTTAGTAGGGCTGTTTAAAAAGCTTGTAGCACACTCGAAGTTTGTTTGAAATTGGCTCGTTTACGATGACGCGGCTCGGTTTTTAAACGAGCCGAGCCTGTAGCAAAGTAAGCTCGGCTTGTTGCTTGCTCGTTAGCTTACCCGTTTAAATAAAATCCTAAATTACAATTTACACTAGTTATAACCCAAAATTATAACATATTATTTAAGCTTAATTTCTTTATCATCTCAATATTTAGATAGACATCAGGCATGACTATTTTGACACATAATGAAAAACAAACTTAAATGCATAGAAGATGATCATAGCCTATAAACTACTTTTCTCATTTGTAGAATACTAGTAGGCTATCAGGTTATGTAGTGCGTAGTGCCCACTCGTTTTAAAAAACTTATATCAATACGTAGATCAAATAAACACTACGCAAAGACATATTTGAATTTTAAGAAAACTCTACGTGGTTGTAAAAATAAATGTTAAGTAACACCAAAATGCATGTAAATATCATATGAAGAGTAACAGTATATTATACTTGAAATGGTTTAAATAAAATTCATACTTAAGCATAGATAAAAAAAATAAAGATTACCCGATTGGCCAATTGACCCATCTGATTTTGAAATTTAGCCTTTGATGCATAAACTTACCAAAATAGTCAGACCAATCAGGAATAGCCAAGTGACCCGATTTCTCCAACCGGCGAGACCTAAACATGGTATATCGTCAAAAAGTAACGCCCAGCGCCACAGTAGCGCCAAAAACACATTTGTTAATATCGCCCCCATAAGCGATACATACATGAGGTGCTCGTATCGCCACAGTAGCGAGACCTACATGTTTAAATATCTTTTGAAATTAAAAAATATAAATTACGGCCGACGATACATGAGGTGCTCATATTGCCTACTTCATCTCGCCGTAAACGATACGTATCGCCTATATCCAGCTCACTATTTATCACATGATGGGCTCAGAAAACATTCGGGCTCTTCAGTTAAGCCCAGTAAGCCTTATATATACTATCATTTTATATTTATAATAATGTATTTAAATTATATATAATATTCAAACAACTTTTCACACATATAAATCTTCACACACATTTCATCCAAATCTTCACACACATTTCATCCATCTTTTGGAGAGTGAATGAAATTTAGATGAGGTTATGTCTATATATACTATTAATTTAAATTTCGTTTTTTATTACCTTAAACAAAATAAAAATTGTTTAAATTCTTTATCGTAAATTAAATATGTCAATACAGCACATTGGGCTGGGCCTATTTTTAGGTTTTGATTGATTTATAATTTTAAGAAGATAATTAATTCGGGGTGGGCTTCTATTTTGTTTTGATTGCAAACATTAAGGTCCAAAACAGCTCATTGGGCTGGGTCTTGTTTTGGGTTTTGATTGATTTATAATTTTAAGAAGAAATTTATTTCGGGCGATATACAACCCATTTTTCCATTGGGTATCGCCGACGTATCGCCACTTTTTCAAAAAATATTACTTTAAATTATACGCGAGCGATACGCATGTATTTAGTATCGTCACGTGGCGATACCATGACCATTTTGGTAAGTATGTGAGTCAAAGGCTAGAATTCAAAACAAGATTGGTTAAATGATCAATCTGGTAATTTTCTCAAAAAATAAATACAATACATTCACAGTTTATTTGTCACACCTTAGGAGAAAACCCATAATATAGTTTAAAAAATTAAATGAATAGAATAAACTAATAAACATTAATGGCATATCTTTCCTTTTCAATTCAAAATCACAAATACTCTTTAAAGCTTGTACCCAGGGAAATATATAGTAGATGTTGGTTTGAAATTACATATTGGATATGTAAAATAAAAAGTTCATCAATCTTGCTTCTGAGGAAGACAAAGCAACCACTTTACGTCACCTATATGTGACTTGAGCATATGCAAAAAATGATTGTAGTATGTTGTTTACTGTTAACAAAAACTTATAATTGTTATTATAGTAACTATTAGTTTAGCGAGTTAAAAGTAAAAACTAAACAAGTCTACTTGGCTTGGTTTGGCTTAATTTTATACGAGTTGAACTCAAGCTCTACATTTCAGCTCGTTGAGATAAACGACTCAACTTGGTTCTTTTACGGTCTAATCCTTGTGAAATTTCTCCCGTATAAATTTAGAAAGTTAACTTGTTCGGATTAAAATATTCTTACATGAGTTATTATTTTATTTTATTTTTTTCTAATTTTGACTTGTATTAATTATTATTACCTTTGAAATATTAATAGTGATAGGATACTTTTAGTTGCTGATTCTATTAGATTTTTTTTACTAAAACTCGGCTAGGTGGCATGTGAACTCGTAGCGCATTGAGTGCACTTTACGCCTTTTGACTAACTAGACACAAGAACAACTCAGTCTTTTACAAGCCTCATTAGAATTAGCTCATTGACTAACACACAGGTAATGATTTGCTTGCACTACTTAAGTCTTCATGCACCTAACTTTTATGTGGTTGTGTGTTGATAACTCATCATTTTCTCTTATACGCCGTCCTCTAGTGGTCTGTGTTTAAAAGTATTTGAACACATCATTTTCCTTAAGCAGATAATCTACCACTAACCTCAAGGGATTAGTGTGAACACTCGCTCTAGCAAAGTTAATTTCTGAATTCCACTTACCCTGTTATATGTTAGTGTAACAAAACATAGTTTCTACTACACTGATAAGCTAGCATTAGTGCAGGAGTATTATTTACATTTTCTATAATTCTGTAGAGTGTTCGTTATCACTTATCATCGATTTCTAACAAATAAGTCTGGGGCTAACGCACACACACTAGATTTTGAGGTTTGAACCATTTGAATTTGATGAGGACCTATTTCATGGTGCTTAAGCCTTAATGTATGAGCACTCGGCTTCAATGAAAATGTTTTGACCCAAGAGATTGTTTAAACCAGGAAGTATACCATATATACATTTACGGATGGGGAAGTTGTCGTTCTGGCCCCTTTTCTTGTCATTTTATGAGTTGGTTTTACTGTTTATAGCGAAAGATCACTTGTGATCCTTTTTTCTATAGCATCTGCATTTTGTCTTCCGTTTATCCTCTTTTAGTTTTTGTTTTCTTCATTGCTTCTGATATTTCGCCATCTTAACACCTATGAGGCTATGATGCCCTAATTTTTTCTCTTTTGTCTTTGTTCTTCTATCGAAATTTGCTTTACATGTACTAGGGGTGTGAACGTATGACACAACACGAAAACATGTTACTAGCTTAACATGAAATTCACAAATTGGGTTTTGCCTAAGTAGGTTTTGTCAATTTCTTGTTGACTGACGAATACGTCTAATGAAAAAGATGTTCAGGTTGACCTGACAAGTTAGTGGGTTGTCCCGTTTATTTTTATTAATCTATTTTCTTACAATAAATGTGTCATAACTTATACTCGTCGAGTATTTTATGATAGATTATAAAAACTGAAGAGAAATAAACTTTGGGTTTTATAGTATAAATGTAGCTGCTTTATATACATAGGCAGTTTTTTTTCATAAGTTATCAATTTAGAGTATTAGTATTTAAAAAGTTACAATTTTTTGAGTTAAAAGGGTCGTGTTCACATCAACCAGGAAAACTCATGTCATATTCGGATCCATATGTCTGACATAATTTTCAAAGTTGAAATCAGTCACTCTCGAAGGTGAAATCATTTGGCCTCGAGCAACTAAGTTATTACCGTCCTAGCAATAACCTTCACGTTCAGAAGCAATTATGTGACAATGGATTACCTTTTATAGTCATTGCAATCTTTTTGCTACTTGTATTGCATTTCACGATCTCTTGATGTATCCCCGCGATGCAACATAATGACCGATGACGTGTAAGGGCGTTACAACATAATGATTCAATCTTCAAATAGCGACATAGCGTGACGACCACGGTGGTTGAGAAAAGCAACTCATGGTAGTTTTGTTGCAACTTTGTCGTTTTATTTTACACTCTTGTTCGCTTCATTAAAATGAAGTTGGTTTTTCCTTGGGGTTAATTTGTTTTTTTTAATAAACAGGGTAAAATAGTTATTTCACCATATTTTTAACACTCATTCCAATCTTTATGCTAATGGACAAAAAGCGTATCAAGCAATTAATTGTGACTAAAGGCGTAATTTATAAGGAACGTGTAGGGAATCCAAAATATAAGTATACCACACAATCCATCCTTGTCATTTGGTCTAACCTAAATCTTCTCATTTCGTTACTTTTATCATGAATGTTGTTTAGAGCTATGTTTAATTCAAAATTTCAACTTGCAAAATGGTGTGCGTGTCAATCGAATGGTCAAAGCGAGGTGGGTTGTTCACAAACACTACACGTCCTAAAAATGGAAAACCTTATACACAATGACCGTCAAATAAGACCACCAAAATTACTTTATCTTAGTAATTTCATACTTTAACTTTTATACATTAAAAAGTACACTTCAATCTATTAACAACTAGACTCATTCTCGATCCCTTTGATCCGTGCTTAATTTCACAGGACTCTCGTACGTACGTGACTTGTTATTTGACCAGAACCATTACCGAAAACAATCTCGTATATTCGACGGAACCGCTTGGAAAAGTGATTCAAATGTGCCATGATCATATGCACTTGTGTCAAGTGTGAAAGTGCAAATTAGCTACAGATTGATTGAGTAGAAGGTTGACCTACCGTTTTCCTTTTCCAAAGTCAAATCAGAATCATAAGTCCAAGTCAATCAGAATCATAAGTCACAGCAATCACTTTCAAAAATTGCACTCATGGTTCCCGATTAAATGATATACTAACAGATTATATAATCTAATCTTTATTTAAATAATAATAAATATTATGGACATGTGTTATATATGCTAAAGTACAAATAATCATATGCTCCTATGCTATCACTATATTAATTAAAGCCAATGTTGTAGTGGGCATCAAACCAACATCTCATATGTGAAGGTTTAACCCCACTGGATTTAAAAATCGAATGATATTATCACTTCACTATTCATCGGTTAACCCATGTTTCACAAACTGGTTGGTTCAACCTTGAGTGATCGTAAGCATGGTGGCTAAACTAGTGATTAGTCTGGAATTAGTTAGGCAAGTCTAGCTGATTGGTCCATTTTTAAAACATTGCTTAAAAGTCACAAAAAGTTATTGTTTGACTTAGCTTCTTGTTTTACACAGGAGACGGATCGTTTCATGATATAAAATGCGTAGTTTTACATTTACATTTTATGCAAAAAATTGTTTCTCACTGCTTGAATCTATGATCTCAACGCAGGCTTATTCAAATCGTCTAAACCCTAAACCCTATAACCTAACTATGTTTAGCCCTTTAACCCATTATTGTAGCTCTTCATATGTATGTCACGCTCGTCAATGATCGCTGAAAAACTCATCATATGTATGTCATGCTCGTCAACGATCGCTGAAAAATGCTCGAAAATTATTCGTTCAATCTGTGACTCGGTTGTAAATTATATGATCTTATGTATATAATTTGAGCCAATAATGACTTAATGACTTAAGAATGAACATATTCTTTATACAAATTTAGATCGAGCTAATTATGACTTAAGAATGAACAGATTCTTACAAAACTTGTTAACACTCTTTTATAAACTAAACTAGTATTTTACAAAACACTCACATTTTCTCAATTATTTTAAGGGCATATATTATAAAAAAACCAACATATTTTCATAAATGTAAAAAACCATCATACATTTTGTTTTGTCCCACCCAAGTCTCTCAACAATTTTTATACATAAAAAGCCAACATACTTTTTTTATTTTTCACATAAAAACCACTCAACAGAAAATATGTTGGTGTTTTACATGCAAAAAATTATTTAGAAACTTTTATGTTGAGTGTTTTTTTTGTTAAAAAATAAAAAGTATGTTAGTGTTTTATGTGCAAAAATTGTTAAGAGACTTCTATTAAACAAAAACAGAGAGTATGTTGGTTTTTTACGTACAAAAAGTTATTCCGGGATTTCTATAAGAAAAAAATTAAAGTTTGTTGGCTTTTATGTTATTTGCCCTAATTTTAACCTGATCAAGAAATTGGTAATCTTCCATTTGAAGTAAAATCATAATATGCATTTCTTGATTCTAACACCAAGCTTAAAATGAAAAACGTTCAAAACAAATTTAAAAAACATTTTGTATTTTACATCTTAGCATCAACTTTCATAAGTGGTTTTTATAATTCTAACATATTTTTAAACTTAATTTTTACTTAACCTTAATGCTTTCGAATGTTAAAAACTTTTGTGTGAATAGATACAAATCAACAAATGTAGGTCAAGTTATTTCTTCTAGAGTTGCTTTTGATTCCTATTTAAGCAAGTATCAATATTACCGTGATCTAACTATCTTCATGTTCTTTATAAACTTTTAGAATTTCAAAATGTGAATAATATTCTGTTCTTTAAATGTTGACAATCCCTAACAAGTTTAAGGAGAATGTATAATGTTATTTCTACTCTACTCAGAGATGATCTCTATTGATTAAGATTATGAAGTTATAAAGAATTTGTAATTTGTAAAGGTGAACCAACTAATATTTTTCAAATTTTTCTCTGTTACAATCCAACACTTTTCTTAATAGTAATATCTTATTCTTGATTTACAAAAAAAAAAACTTAATATTAATAACATACTAACGTATATTTTTAAAAGATCAATCTAATTTAAAAATAACATATTCAACCTCTACTTTGTAAAGCCTCAAAAAATATTTAATAAATTTGAAAAAGCACTAAATATACAAAATATTCACCGCGTAAAACATATATAGTCAATAGCTAAAAAAGAGAATAACATTTTTAGTTTAATTTGACTTTTATTCAGTCAGTGTCATTGTGATTCGTTGATTGCCTTCTGGACATATATATGTATATATATGTAAAGGCAAGCTAAATGAATTTGTTCTTGTTCGCTTTTGATATCGATGTCACAAGTTGATTGCTGTATGATTAGAATTTAGTTTGTGTTACTCACGTGATCGAGTAGACATGTTGAATTATCACACTTTGTATTAAAAAAAAGTAAAATTATTATAGATTTTGAGAAAGAAAAAAACACTTTAAATAAGATTTTCAAGTCAAAGTATGATTTAATTAGATTTAGAGTGAATTACTTATCAACCAAAATTTTGTCACTCAAACCTCTGGACAAATACTTCATGGATAGAAAGAAGACAAACACACTTACATCTCACCTTCATGGTAAATTCATAACAGTAATCCGTATAACATATCATATAACAATTTATTTTATTTTTTTTATATATTTCTATACATACATGAAGAGAGATAGAGACAATAGAATGTTTCAATAATATAAATAAGTGTTTGTATAATTCAACTCTATCATATATATTAATATCAAAAGGTACACAAGGAGTCGGGAGAGAATAAAAAAAGAGTTATTAGATGCATTATGCATATGAGTCTTATTCTAATGGATAAGTTTCAACTTGAGCTATAACTGGACTTACAAGGGTTGAGCCTAATGCATTAGGTCTCGGAAAGATTAGAAGAATATCTCTACACTTGCTTTAACATGCTATAATAAAGGTTTTCAATTCGGATAAGAAAATAAAATAAACAAAAAGATATTAAGATGATACATAGCTTTTACATGATTTGTACAACTCATTACAGCAACGTTGATGCATCATTTTATTAACTATCAAATAGTTATAATGGTGTGCAAATTAATAAAAGATGTGTCTAATTTCTAACTTTTTATAGTTTCTTTTCATTTTCTATTTCACAAAAATATATTTATATATTTATGCTAATAAATTAAAATTCTAAAAGACACATGCTATTTTTTCTAGGTTGTTCATTTTGTCTCCACCTAGAATTTGGACGCATGTCTTCGTTATAATGAAAGTTATAAATTAATATAAAATATAGTTTGCTTAATAAATTCATATTTACTATTATGTTAATCAATTGTCTTTTTTCTAATAATAAAAAAAATGTTTAATAAGAGTTAATTTTCTTAAAATTTAATATAATTTCTAGCTAACCATTATTAAAATTTTAAATACTTCAAACATCGCATTTTTTTAAACAAACATGTTTAAAACATCAAGCTTCACGAACTCAAACACACTTATAAACTATAAAACAAAACTCTATTTAATGTATATCACGGTTCAATGTTTTCAAATATAGCTATGTTTTACTAACTCAAAATCTCATATTCATAATTTCATATTTACTATTTCTATCCTTGTAACATACGGGTATCTAACATAATATATATATATATATATTATATATTATATATATATATATATATATATATATAATAGAGATTTTAAATGCATAACTAATTAATTTTAAATGACAATCGCCACAGCCACGTAAACAATCAAAACACTAGTACGTTCTTAATTTGAAAGGAGTCGAACCATAAAGATAAAAATATTATAGCATCTTTCTTTGTTTATGTTAGGTAAAGTAAAGAAGAGTTGTAGTAGGTATAATATAGAAAAAGCTAACAAGTCACCTTCGGTTTATTGGAATCATATATTTTTATGGTCCTTGGAGACTTAAAAGATTGTACAACAAGACTCGTATCTGCATAAGTTCTTTCCGTCACATTCAACACTTACAATCATTTTTATTATTGAACGTTCATAAGTTAAAAACATTAGATATATGCTAAGTTTTGTCGGCTAAAACAGATCGACTCAAACCAAATAGGCTAAAAGAGTAGCAAATAAACGAGGATAACTATAATTTTCTTTCTCGAGCCAAGTGATATTTTTCACTTGAAGAAACGCTTAATATGTTCGATGGCAATCTAAATCCTTAACTTTAAAGTTTAAACAAATCTTAATTTTTTTTCCCTTAAGAATCTTCTAGCTAGGTCACGACTAATGAGACAACATCTTTATTCCTCAAAATACTATTATAAGACTTCTTTTTTTCTCAACTACCAACTTTGTTAATGTGTTTACTACGATCAAATTTGGGGTTTTATTTTTTTATGTTTTGCAAGGGCATGTTTAATGGGTGTTTTCTAAGCATAATGGTTGTTTAACCTCGCTTATCTTTAGTAATTAAATTGTAAATAACACCAAACTTGATACCTTAAAAAGCTATATTATATTTCTTTAAACTATAACACAAATTATCCACAATTTTTTTTCTGTTTTTGGAACATAAACTCTCTTAGTTGGTGAATCAAATCCTTTGTGGTTAACGGTTTTCTCTATTTAATCTTCTATTTTGAGATGACATAGTTGGTTGTTACATCTCCATCTCCATAGTCCCCACCACTTATAATTTATTTAAGATCAATCTTGATGGGAATATTATGACATGTTATCTTTTTTATATTAGACACGTTTATATTATGAGCAAAGGGGAAATTGGGCACTTATTCAACGGTTTTAGGTTATTTGTATTCTAATTGGAAAAATCAGTTAGCTTAAAAGATAGCCAGTGAATTGTTAGTTTGTCAAAACATAAAATAGGTATATCCAATATGTACAGACTATAGTTGTATAGAAAGAAGTAGCCATAAATAATTTTAATAGAAGTTTGATTAAAATATGTTTTCATTTACCTTATTTCTATAAAAATGCATATAATGAAGCTACAAAAAAATGAAATAATGATGCTCGTTATTACGTGTGTTTTGCACAAGACAAACTAGCTACTACAGGAAACAATTTACAATATTATTTCATAACTTGGGTTATATTATTTTATGTTGAATTACTACAAGTTATGTATTATAATTATTAATTTCTGAAAACTTTATTAATGTTACTTTTTGAAATATATTGTAAATTCTTTTCAATCCAAATAATTTAGACTCATGGCATTCTTTTATATAAAAATAGTAGTATACTTCATTTTAAGTCTTTTGCATTATTTGATGTATTATTGCACCATAAAACCGAACAGTAATAATAGAAAACAGAAGAGGAAAATAAATAAAATGTCAAATCTTTAAGGGCTAATCATTAGAAAAAAATAGATGTGGCTTTTTATTAACAAAGAAGACAAAAACCAAGTGGGATATGCATTAAACAGAAAAAGTAACATATAAACCCTTAGAGCCCTACCCGAACAAAGTAAATCAAACACAATCCCAATACTTTGAACCTTTAATTCTTGATATACAAAAAGGGAAATGTTTAAATATAATTTTTTAATAAAAAAATATAAGAAGTATTAATATGTTGACACATGTTTTTTTGGTTAAAATTAAGTTTGAGACAAAATTTATAAATTTTCCCCTTCTCAAGTTCCATTTATTTTTAAAAAGTTCATAATTTTTACATACGATATTTTTTTTAAAATACACCATAAAAACGAGCATTTTTTATCTTTAAAACACATATAGTGTTGATATACAAAAAAAAATCTTAACTCATTTGGTAATTTCATCATATTATTATGTAATCTTCTTAATTGAGTAGGATTACACAATTATCTGATTATTAATATAACTCATTTGGATTGAATGTCCATTCGCACGATTGAAGGTCCATTCGCACGATTGAAAGGCCAGTCGCATGGAGGTCATGCGACTGAAGGTCCAGTCGCATAAGTGCTCATTCGCATAAATCCCATTCGCATAAGGTCCATCCGCATTGTCCATTCGCACGACTGGATGTTCATTCGCATAGGTGTTCATCCGCATTAGTTCAATCGCATGATTTCAGTCGCAAGGAGGCCATGCGACTGAAGGGTGTCCATACGCCCGAGGAAAGTGTAGTTTGACTTCTGACTTTCGGAGAAAAGTGCAGATGTAAGTTTTGACGTAAGGGTTCCTGTAAGAGCATGTAAGATGACGATTGGGGCCTTAGAAAGCATGTTGGGCATGACGATGATGTTGCAAGTTTATGCATGTTATATATATGTATGGTGTCGCCCTGTATGATGATGATGAATGTGTATGATGTGTTCCTTATTACGATGTATGTTTGTCTTTCTTGTGACTTTACGTGTTATGTTAATGAATGAATGAAGTATTATGTAACGTAAAGTGAAAGATAATGAAAGAGGAACATAAAGTAAGAATGCATGCATTATTGAATGACGAATGAATGAAGGAAAGGCTTGCAAGCATACAATGAGGTGAGCAACGTGTGGTTGCAAAAGACTCGGATCACAGGCAATCATGGAGATTGCCAATGGGGTGAGCAACGTGTGGTTGCAAAAGACTCGGATCATAGGCATCATTAAGATGGCCAGAGAAAGGAGGTGAGCAACTCAGTTTTTGCAACAGACTCGGACAACGCGTTATTGTGAAGTTGCCATGAGGTGAGCAACCCTATGGTTGCAAGAGACTCGAAAAGCATGCTATCGTTAAGATTGGCAATTGGGGTGAGCAACTATATGGTTGCAACAGACTCGGATCGCGCGAAGTCGTTGGGATTGTTAATGAGGTGAGCGACCCTGTTGTCGCAACAGACTCGAAGGAACGAACGTATAAAGGAACAAAAGATTATGTATGAAAGAACGAAGTATGAATGAACGTAAATGAATGATCGGAATAATGTACAGAATAAGATCCTTGTCAGTCGACCTCAGTAATCGTGGCTGAGTACCACGAAGAGGGTAAAGTCTGACCGGATCTAGATAGAGAAACGAACGATAATGTAACACGTGAATGAGTAAGTTAATGAACGGAATGATGAGGATAATACTGATATTATCTGTATGTACGTATGATGTATGATCGTGAACAAATGTAAAGTAAAGTATGTTTTATTTATAAAACTAGAACTCACTCAGTGACGCTGACTTTGATGTGTTTCTAGGTGGCAGGTAATGATTGCTGAGGATGGCACGGACGACTACTCAGCTCTTTTGGGATGGCATTCTTTTGATTAATGTTTTTGCATTGTAATGCGAACATGTATTTTGTAATGAATGTTGTATTAATTTGCAAAAGCATTTACATGGAAATGAAAGATTGTTTTAGTTTTCCGCTGCGATTTTATGAAATACAAATGTAATTATACGTTTTATGTGCGATGAGAACCCAGCTGTAAGCGTCCCGGGAACGGGGCCTTACAAGTTGGTATCAGAGCCAAAGTTTAAGTGAAATGGGTAAATTTTCAAAATAAACATAATCTTAACTGAGAATGGGACGGAATGGGAAGGATGCCAATCTGAGTAGCTGCGTGCCATCAGGTATTTTCGTTAGTTAACCGGTTTTATGTGCGCATGGTATATGGTTATGTGTTGTATGTGGTTAAATACTAATGTAGTCAGGACAGGTAATGCTGGGGTGTGAAGAGTAAAGTAAGTGGCTAATCACAACTGGCCACTGTAATTAGGGACTTACTATACTAACATAAACTAAGCTGTTCCTTGAATGACTGTGTTGGTGTTTGAATATTTCAGTGTGCGTGTGATGGCCGGAGGTAGATCTTCGAAAGCTTCTAGGGGTGGAGGTCACGGTGCTGAACCGCGACCCAAGAGAGGGAGACCCAGAGTTGAGAGGGTGGTTCATGAAGAACCAGAGACCCCTCATCCGGAGGGTGGCGACGAAAGCGCCAATCTGAGAGCCTCAGTAAAGGAGGCTGTTGTAGAAGAAGTCCATCAGGTCATGCAGACAATCTTACCGTCTGTGGTGACTGAAGTTATTAAGGCTGTACGAGAAGGGGAAAAAAAAGAAAGAAACAGACCCTCTGGAGAACGGGAACAACCATAGCCGGAAACGGTTCTATCTGATGATGAAGAGGAAGAAGAAGAGCCTGCGCCGGAGACGGCACGAGGATGTAATTATGGGGCTTTTATGAGATGCAAGCCCCCTACTTTTGATGGGAACGGCACAGCTGCAGCTGCTCACTGGTGGGTGAGGGAAATGGAAGCTGTTCTCGATATCAGCAAGTGCCGAGAGGACCAAAAGGTGAAGTTTGCTACCCACTCTTTTGTGGATTCAGCTCTGTGCTGGTGGGACAACATTGTCCAAGCTGAGGGTAGTAGGGCCATCGGGAAAATGAAATGGCCTGAGCTGAGAAGGTTGGTGATTGAGGAATTTTGTCTCATCGGGAAATGAACAAGGTCGAAAGGGAGTTCTTGCAACTGGAGGCGGGAACTATGACACACAGCAGTACACCACTAAATTCAACGAGATGGCACGTCTAGTGCCGGATCAGGTGACACCTTTGTCACGAAAGATTAAAAGATATATTCAAGGTTTGCCAGCGGATATTCGCAGGCACATGATAGCTGCCGACCGAGTACGTTTAGGTTGGCGGTGGATTTGGCAGGGAGATTGTACGATGAGAGAACAAGGGTGGTGACTGAGGGTGGTAAGAAGAGCGGTGGTGATCGAAACTGGCGGGGGAAAAGGTTTGGTCGGGGTGATGCCTCGACGGGTAATAAGAAGGCACGAGCGGATGATCGCCGTGTGGTCACATCAAGTGCGGGGTCAAAAAGGTGTGGCAAGTGTGGAAGGGAGCACGGCGGGGAATGTAGGTTTGGTCAAACTTATGCTTCAAATGTGGGAAGGCGGGGCACCTGGCAAGGGACTGTCGTATAGTCCGGTGCTATAACTGTGGTGAAGAGGGTCACGTAAGTAAGGATTGTAAGAAGTTGAGGGCTGATAGTTCTGGGGTGAAGAGAACTGGAGGGGAAGGACTGAGGGCGAGCGCCAGGGCATTTACCATGACACAGGAGGAAGCTAGGACAGACCCTGATGTCGTGTCCGGTACGTTTCTGGTGAGCCAAACTTTAGCTTCTGTGCTATTTGATTCTGGTGCTAGTAGGAGTTTTATTTCTGCTGCTTTTTGTGCTAAGCTGCCTATTAGTAGTAGACGTGTTGATGCGCCTTTGATGTAGAAACTGCCATAGGTAATTCTACCAGGATTTCGGAGATGATAGAAAACTGTGAGGTGGAATTAGAAGGTCACAAGTTCCTGTTAGACCGTTCGTGATGACCTTGGGTGGTTTTGATTTGGTTCTTGGGATGGATTGGTTGGCGGACTTCGAGGCGAACATTGTGTGTCGCAAGAAGATGATTCGGTTGACAGCGCCTGATGGAAGTTTGGTAACGGTTTATGGTGATCGGGTTACTACGATCCCGAAGGTGATCTCAATGGCGGTGGCGGGAAAGTGTATGAGGCGTGGAGGTAGCGCCTACTTGGCTTATGTAAAGGATGTAGATGCACTAACACCACAACTGTCTGATGTACGGTTGTGTGTGACTTTCCAGACGTATTCCCAGAAGATTTACCAGGGGTACCACCTGATAGAGAAATTGAATTTCAGATTGATCTGATACCGGGTGCCCAACCCGTTGCCAATGCACCATATCGGTTAGCTCCGACGGCGATGAAAGAATTGATGGAACAGTTGCAAGAGTTGCTTGATAAGGGGTTCATTAGACCGAGTATCTCTCCTTGGGGTGCTCCGGTCCTGTTCGTAAAGAAGAAGGATGGTAGTATGAGGATGTGCATGACTACCGCGAGCTGAACAAGTTGACAGTGAAGAAGAACGCTACCCCTTACCGAGGATAGATGATTTGTTTGATCAACTTCATGGTGCCAGTTGGTTTTCAAGAATAGATCTTCGGTCTGGCTATCATCAGTTGAAGGTGAAGGAACAAGATATCCCTAAAACAGCTTTCGCACGCGCTATGGTCATTACGAGTTTTTGTCATGTCCTTTGGTTTGACCAACGCGCCAGCTGCTTTTATGGATCTGATGAACCATGTGTGTCGGCCTATGTTGGATAAATCAGTGATTGTGTTTATTGATAATATCCTGATTTATTCGAAGAGCAAGATTGAGCATGCCGGTCACATTCGAGAGTGTCTGGAGACGTTGAGAAGGGAGAAATTGTATGCTAAATTCTCCAAGTGCGCGTTTTGGTTGCGCGAAGTTCAGTTTTTGGGTCATGTGGTGAATCCTGACGGGATTATAGTTGACCCGCGAAGGTGGAGGCGGTTATGCAATGGAGGTCACCAAAGACGCCATCCGAGATCCGTAGTTTCTTGGGCTTGGCGGGCTACTATAGAAGATTCATCCAAGATTCTCTAAGATTGCTTCTCCACTAACTAAGTTGACCCGAAAGGATGTGAAGTTTGTATGGGGTCAAGCTCAAGAGAAGGCGTTCGAAGAGCTGAAGGCAAGACTGACTCAAGCTCCTGTTCTGTCATTACCCGATGGAAGCGAAGATCTGGTGGTTTATTCTGATGCTTCCTACTCAGGGTTGGGGTGTGTGTTAATGCAGAGAGGGAAGGTTATAGCCTATGCATCCCGACAATTGAAAGTCCATGAGGTTAATTATCCCACTCATGACTGGGAGCTAGCAGCCGTGGTCTTGGCACTAAAGATTTGGAGGCACTATCTCTACGGGACGAAGTGCACCATATTCACCGACCATAAGAGCTTGAAGTATTTTTTCGAGCAGAAGGATCTGAACATGAGGCAGAGGAGATGGTTGGAGCTTATAAAGGATTATGATTGCGAGATCCATTACCATCCAGGCAAAGCAAATGTGGTGGCGGATGCCCTTAGCCGAAAGGAAAGGCCCGAACCGATTCGGGTGAAAGCTTATCAATTAATCATGACCTCCGATGTGATGAAGCAAGTTAAGGAGTTTCACGATGAGGCATTGAAAGAAGATCACCTTAACTCGGAAAGAATGAGAGGTCTGGTTGGGGAATTGGGTGAAAACACACTCGGTGTTAGAACTCGATTCGGTCGTGTGTGGATTCCTCGTTTTGGGGATCTACGGGTGAAGATAATGGATGAAGCCCACAAGACTAGATACTCCATTCATCCTGGTGCCACGAAAATGTACCATGACATGAAGAAAGATTATTGGTGGCCGGGTATGAAGCACGACGTGGTGGGGTATGTGAGTAAGTGCCTTACTTTCTTACAGGTGAAGGCCGAACACCAAAAGCCATATGGGAAGATCCAACCTTTGGATATACCGGAATGGAAGTGGGAGCACATCACCATGGACTTCATTACGAAGCTGCCACGTACTCCGAAAGGGTATGATGCCATATGGGTGATAGTTGATCGTCTGACGAAGAGCGCTCATTTTCTACCGATCCGCGAGACGTATTCATCTGAGAGGTTGGCTGATCTGTTCATCAAGGAAATTGTAGCTCGTCATGGTGTGCCGGTGTCTATTGTGTCTGATCGTGACACTCGGTTTACATCTAAATTTTGGAAGAAATTCCACGACGCTATGGGGACGAGGTTACATATTAGCACGGCTTATCATCCCCAAACCGATGGTCAGTCAGAAAGGACCATTCAGACATTGGAAGACATGCTTCGAGCATGTGTGATCGATTTTGGTGGAAGTTGGGATGACTACTTACCGTTAGCCGAATTCTCATACAACAACAGCTATCATGCCAGCATTGGTATGCCACCATATGAGATGCTATATGGTAGGAGATGCAGAACACCCGTTTGTTGGAGTGATATTGGTCAGAAGGAATTGGGGAGCGTCGAGGTAATCGAGGCTACGACAGAGAAGCTTGAAAAGATTAAAGCCTTTATGAAGGCATCCAAGATAGACAGAAGTCGTATGCCGATAAGCGACGTAGGCCAATTGAGTTCCAGGTGGGTGACCGGGTTATGTTGAAGGTCTCACCTTGGAAGGGTATTATCCGATTCAGAAAGCGGGGCAAGTTTAGCCCAAGGTATATAGGCCCTTCCGAATCATTGCTCGAGTGGGAGAGGTGTCCTATAGACTGGAGTTACCGGATGAGTTAAATGGAATTCACCCGACATTCCATGTATTCATCTGAGAAAGTGTATAGCTGATGAAGACATGATTGTTCCCCTGGAGGACATTGAAATCGATGAAAGGCTCAATTATGTGGAGCAACCAGTGGCAATCATCGATCGTAAAGAAAAGATGCTAAGGAATAAAGTGGTTCCTCTTGTGCGTGTACAGTGGAAGCACAGGAAGGGATCCGAGTCAACGTGGGAGACTGAGGAAGAAATGAGACAGCATTATCCACGTTTGTTCGACGAATAACAGGTTTCGGGGACGAAACCTATTTAAGGGGGGTGGACTTGTAACACCCGGATATTTATTATTTTGAAGCCGGTGACGAAAGAAAAGAAAATAAAGTTCAAAGTCGAGGGACCAAACTCGCCAACGAAGAAAAGTTGGGAAATGTGGTGATATTAGTAGGGAGAGGGCAGCCCACTCTCCCCACACACCCCACATTTCAGATTCTTAGAGAGAAGAAGAGTGAAAGGAGAAAAAGTTGGTTCGAGTTGGTTCGGGTCGCCAAAATTGTCGTGAAGCAAGCCGAATCGAAGCTCTTGTCGTTGTGCTCGTTTATGTGAGTTCTAAGACCCCTCTTTTACTGGTTTTCAAACGATTTGGGGCTGGAAAACATCTGAAATCGGGTTTTTCGTATGTGTGTAAGTTGACCCGTTTGTGTATGTGTATGTGTATGTATGATGCGTTTGTGACTTGATTGTGAGCTTGTGTGTGCTTGAATGGTGTCGTGGTATGCATCCCTAAGGTTTAGGATGGTCGATTTGGGCTTAAAATGGGTTTAGATGAGTTTGGAGGCCGAAAACCCTCGGCTGCAGTCGGGATGAACTGCATTCTGCATCAGTTAGGGCTAGGCGACGACTGGAGGCCGAATGGAGGCCATACGGCCGATTAGGGTGCGATTGGGGTCCATTCGCACGATGAATGTCCATTCGCACGATTGAATGTCCATTCGCACGATTGAAGGTCCATTCGCACGATTGAAAGGCCAGTCGCATGGAGGTCATGCGACTGAAGGTCAAGTCGCATAAGTGCTCATTCGCATAAATCCCATTCGCATGAGGTCCATCCGCATTGTCCATTCGCACGACTGGATGTTCATTCGCATAGGTGTTCATCCGCATTAGTTCAATCGCATGATGTTCAGTCGCATGGAGGCCATGCGACTGAAGGTGTCCATACGCCCGAGTAGGGCTGTCACACCCGAGGAAAGTGTAGTTTGACTTCTGACTTTCGGGGAAAAGTGCAGATGTAAGTTTTGACGTAAGGGTTCCTGTAAGAGCATGTAAGATGACAATTGGGGCCTTAGAAAGCATGTTGGGCATGACGATGATGTTGCAAGTTTATGCATGTTATATATATGTATGGTGTCGCCCTGTATGATGATGATGAATGTGTATGATGTGTTCCTTATTACGATGTATGTTTGTCTTTCTTGTGACTTTACGTGTTATGTTAATGAATGAATGAAGTATTATGTAACGTAAAGTGAAAGATAATGAAAGAGAAACATAAAGTAAGAATGCGTGCATTATTGAATGACGAATGAATGAAGGAAAGGCTTGCAAGCATACAATGAGGTGAGCAACGTGTGGTTGCAAAAGACTCGGATCACAGGCAATCATGGAGATTGCCAATGGGGTGAGCAACGTGTGGTTGCAAAAGACTCGGATCATAGGCATCATTAAGATGGCCAGAGAAAGGAGTTGAGCAACTCAGTTGTTGCAACAGACTCGGACAACGCGTTATTGTGAAGTTGCCATGAGGTGAGCAACCCTATGGTTGCAAGAGACTCGGAAAGCATGCTATCGTTGAGATTGGCAATTGGGGTGAGCAACTATATGGTTGCAACAGACTCGGATCGCGCGAAGTCGTTGGGATTGTTAATGAGGTGAGCGACCCTGTTGTCGCAACAGACTCGAAGGAACGAACGTATAAAGGAACAAAAGATTATGTATGAAAGAACGAAGTATGAATGAACGTAAATGAATGATCGGAATAATGTACAGAATAAGATCCTTGTCAGTCGACCTCAGTAATCGTGGCTGAGTACCACGAAGAGGGTAAAGTCTGACCGGATCTAGATAGAGAAACGAACGATAATGTAACACGTGAATGAGTAAGTTAATGAACGGAATGATGAGGATAATACTGATATTATCTGTATGTACGTATGATGTATGATCGTGAACAAATGTAAAGTAAAGTATGTTTTATTTATAAAACTAGAACTCACTCAGCGACGCTGACTTTGATGTGTTTCCAGTTGGCAGGTAATGATTGCTGAGGATGGCACGGACGACTACTCAGCTCTTTTGGGATGGCATTCTTTTGATTAATGTTTTTGCATTGTAATGCGAACAAGTTATTTTGTAATGAATGTTGTATTAATTTGCAAAAGCATTTACATGGAAATGAAAGATTGTTTTAGTTTTCCGCTGCGATTTTATGAAATACAAATGTAATTATACGTTTTATGTGCGATGAGAACCCAACTGTAAGCGTCTCGGGAACGGGGCCTTACACACATGCATTCACTCCTCTCACAATGATCACTCCTCTCGGGTTGATTTCTGGACTAGTGATTATAACGTAGGATCACCTAACAAAGCATAACTTACCTAACTAGTCATATCATATCTTAAAATATTATTTTATAATTAATAAATTAACTATATTAATATTTTATTTATTCAACCCGTGTTATACACGGGTTTATTAAAGCTAGTAATAGGGATATTTATAAAAATGACAATTTTTTAAACAAAATGTTTGATTTTTTTAAAAGTTATAAAGTTGATATCATTGTTTTATTACGTATAAGTTTTACGTCTACGTAAGTTAAATCATATATTATCTTAAAATATTGTTTTATTATTAAGTAAAATTTTATTATATGTAATATTATATTTATTCAACCCGTGTAATACACGGGTTTACAAAAACTAGTACAAATATAGTTAAGTTTTATATATAACTATAAAATGCATATATAAATTATATATAAATTACTTATATTTAATTAAATATATAAATATAGTTAAATCCGATCCAACCGGTCTAACCACCAAATCAGTAAGACGTCCGGTTTGATTTTCGATCCTGTTCTAAAAACATTGAGAATAAATATGATCATAGTTTTTGAAAGTTAAGTAACGAATAATTTCTATATTGTTTCTGATTCATATAAGTTATAAGTTGCACATGGTTTATGTAAGTTCCCGGGATACTTACAGCTGGTAAATCATTGCACATTAAACATATAACTTCACATTTAACCTTCACAAACATTGCAACGAAACACTAAAATAACTTTTCATTTCCTTATAAATGCTTTTGCAAGTTAATACAATCATTCATTTCAAAACATCGTTCGTTCGAATTACAATGCAAAAACAATAAACAAAAGAATGACATCCAAAAGAGTTGAGTAGCCCGTGCCATCCTCGGCAACATTACCTGCCAACTGGAAACACATAAAAGTCAGCGTTGCTGAGTGAGTTCTAGTTTTATAATAAAACATACTTTTCTTTTATTAAAACCGTTCTTTACTTTTGCATGTGATTATACATCATATGTACACATAGATAATATCATTATTATCTTTATCATTCGTTCAATAACTTTATTTCATTCATTCGTTCGTCATTACCATTCACTTTCATTACTTTCATTCACATTCATTCATACTTTCTTACTTTCATTCATACGTTCATCACTACTTCGTTTCATTCCATCAATACCATGAACTTTACCCCACCGTCATTCATAAAGCGGATACCAGACCGAAGTCTATCATAGACCTTCCGTTATGGTGCACAGCAGCCTGGCCACAATATCTAGGGTAAACGACAAAGGTTCTATACAAATGGTCAATCACAAAGAAAGACCCCGATGTGCATCCTTCTGGGATAGCTAACCCACACACCGTTGGACTAACACCCTTCATTGGGCGTGTTCCGACATACAAGGCTTGCAAGACTTTCTTTACTTTCCATCATTCATTAATGCATGCATTCATTCATTATGTTCCTCTTTCATTATCTTCCACATTACGTTACATAATACTTCATTTCATTCATTAACATTCATTGTAAAGCCATGGGAAAATAACACACAATAAAAGGAACATCATAATAAGCAGTCAACATCATCATACATGGCACCATCAAACATGCATAGCATACATCATACATACATCATCATACATGCCGAACATAACGTCTATGACCTCAAAAGTCAACTTTCATGAACCCTCGGGAATCTCCCACGTCAAAACATACATCAGCACTTCCCCTGAAAGTCAGTAAATAGACTATGTTTTTTCGGGCGCACAAGCCTTACTTGGGCGTATGGACACCCTTCAGTCGCATGGCCTCCCAGGAGACTGAACACAATGCGGATGAACACCGGGCGATTGGCCCTATGCAAATGGACCCAATGCGGATGGTCACTATGCGGATGGATCCCATGCGAATGGACCTAATGTGGATGGATCCCATGCGAATGGACCTAGGCGTATGGACCCTAGTCGCATGACCCCCCATGCGAATGAACCTCAGTCGTACCACTCACAAGCGTATGGACTCAATGTAACATCTCGTATTTTTTTGTTAATTAAAAGTTAATTTTGTTAATTCTTAAAAGGTCTATTTATGCTATTTATGAAACTTGGTGGACTATTTATGTATGATTCCTTATTTAATTTAAATTTTATAAGTTAATTAAATAATAATATAATAACAATAATATATTAATAATAATAATCATATTAATACTAATAATAATAATAATAATAATAATAATAATAAATAATAGATTATAATATTGAAGTTAATAATAATAATAATATAATAATAATAATAATAAATAATAGATTATAATATTGAAGTTAATAATAATAATAATAATAATAATAAATAATAATGGTAATGATAATAACTTATAAAAAAATTATTAACTTAAAATGTTTAAACTATATTTAATTTCAGGGGTTGTTTTTGCCATTTTATAAGCTTAAAATGAATGTTTTTACATAAAATAATAAGACTTATAAACTACAGGGACCAGTTGTGTAATTTTACAAAACCAACCCCCCCCCTTTTTTCCCCTTTCTCTCTCCCCGGCCAACCGGTCACCGGCCGACCTCCAGCCGAGCTCCGATGACCACCGAACCCTAAAAAACAGCCCATGTTTAAACATGCAAATATGTTAATCGACTCAGGAGAACCCCTCGGACTCGAAACCAATACTTAATTGAACACTAAAGCTCGGTATTGAAGGGCTCCGAACCGAACATCCATCTTGATTGACATATAACCGATTAACGTACAAATATTGATGATTAATCAAATTAAACGTACATAAACGTTCGAATAATCATTGCCAAGATAAATGCATAGTTTAATTCGAGTTAAATTATCAATTAAACACCCAATTGTAACCGAGGTGATCGAACACGAACTGGGACTCGTTCAGCACCTCAACGAACAAATCAAAGCTATATAACAGAGGGCTAATGTTCCCTTCGATCTCTTTAAACTCTCTGTAAACGTAAATTCGTATAACATTCACTCAATTAACCAATTGCTAGACACCTGTTCTTCGTGTGATAAACGAGACAAATCCAAGCTTAACACTGCAAATCGATCATAATCAGGTAAGTTTAACACATCAATCTACTCGATTACACTTGGGGATCAAAAGCCCTAAGGTTAATCGGGTTGGAACTCTCGAATCATTGCTTAATTTTGAGTTCGTTTGATTTAGGTTTATATGTTTTGGGGATTTATGGATGTTGTTTGTTTTAAGGAAAGCAAACCAAGCCTTAACAAGCATAGGCTACCCAGCCTAATGGTAACACACACTCCCATCAAACTTGAGGTCCTGAGTTCAAACCCGGGCAACCTAACCCATTTTTAGGGCTTTCTAGCCTTTAAAAAAATTACATAAAATTTCTAAAAATTATAAAAATCAGTTTTAAATATTTTTTTTATTTTAGAAGTTAACGAATTATTTTCTGTTAAATTAATTCTTTAAATACTTAAGCAATTTTTTAAAAAAAATGTTATAATTAGTTTATTTTCATAAAAACAGTTTCAAATAGTTAAAATCACTAAGTTGTTATTAGTCATTACGTTATTTTTAATTTTGGATCAATTATGTTAATTATAAAATTTTAATTACATTTTATAATTAAATCATTATCTAATCATTATAAAAAGATTAGTAAAATTCTTTCATTATAATAAAATAGATATATTCATGAGTTCGACAAATAACCATATTTATAAAACCCCAAATCTTTATTGAAACCCTAGTTCGCGTTTAATCGTTAATCCTATTATCTTGTAATATTTAGGTGCCGTGTGACATTTTATCTTGGAACGACATATATTAATCTTATTAATCTTCATTATATACTTATGACCAAGTGAGTTTCCTTACCCTCTTTTTATATTTTCACACTAATTTGGGGTGAAACATGATTCTTATTCTCATACACTTGTAAACGTTTACACTTGTAAAGCACTTGCAATTCATATTTTTGTCATGGTTATTGTGTGTTGTAAGTGTTTATATGAGATACATATTCTTGTTTTCAATCATTAACTATTGCTAGCCTGGCGACATCTTGGATCTTTGGGCCTGACAAGCCTATTTGGTGCTAAAGCCGAGGTATTGCCGGCTCCTGATGACATATGCTTGTTCATCATAGGAACCAAATACACTTAGCCAATCTTATATACTTGTAATCAAGTCGAGGTTTGGTTGTAACGATATGTGTTCTATAACCTTACTAACTTATGACCTATGACATAAATTGCTACTTGTAACTTTATCATATTATGTATGAAAACCTTAGAAACTCACCAACTATTTATGGTTGACCTTTTATTTTTATCATGTTTCAGGAAATCCCCAAGTTTAAAGTGGACTTTTGAAGCTTGCAATGAAACTAGGACTTGGACCTAGATTATTAAATAAAATGTTATGTTATGTTTTGACTTATGCTTGAACTTATTTCATGTTTAGACTTATTTTTGTATTTTCCTTTTGAAACTTATAATTTTAATATTTACATTTAAATATAGCGTTATGTGGTTGTGAACAATCCTAACCCTCACATCTCGACGTTTCCGCCGTCAAGGTTGGGGTGTGACAGATTGGTATCAGAGCCCATAACTATGGGGATTTAGGTTATTAGAAATGGTGACCTAGACTATAGTTTATGCATGAACCTCATAGAATAATATTTATGTTCTTGGAATTATATATATTGTTTGCATGCTACATAATGCTATGCCATACTTATATGCAACTTGATGCCTTAGTATATGTTTGCCTTGTAATTGTTTAAACTTTGTTACTTGTCTCCCTAAACTTACCTTTGGCACTTGGACTCTCCCCGTCAAATAAAACTTCTTAATCTTATTCTCGTCAACACGTGGAAACTTATGCTTATGCTTATGATTTGGATCTTTAGACGTTATGTCTAATCTATATAATCTCATCATGGTTTTGATTTCATGAACCTAAGAAATTTGTGTGACACATAGACACCTGTATTCTGGATTTCCTGCCAAAAGGTCCTCGGGCTAAGGCAAGCATATCGCATAAATCCTACGGGACTAGTTATGCTTACCTAGGGATTTCTGGGATGAGTGATAAACTATGGTCAACATACACAAATTCCTAAGGCGAATGGGTCAACTTACCTTGACGTGTCAACGTTTTCAAATGGTAATGCGTTACCAAATGGAACCATTCCATGTGCCTTACAACTCTTGTCTTATCCTTGTTGAATTATAATCCTTGTTATTCTTTTCCTCGTATCTAACTCATTTTGCATATTCCAGCATGTCTCGTCATCATGAAAAGCGTGGAAGTTCTGATCGTAAGCTAGCCGCCATGATTGCCCGATAAATGGCTGCTGTCATCCCGACCAAGGTTGCCGAACTCAATAGCACTTTAATGACCAACTCTAGCAACAATGGTCATGGGGAGAATAGTGCTAATGAAGGGCGCAACAACCAACTTGCACATTCAAGCACTTTAGCTCCTGCAAACCCACTAGTTTTAGTGGCAAGGAAGGAGCCACTGGTCTTCTTGAGTGATTCGAGAGCATGGAGAACAATTTTGTCAATTGTGAGTGTCCCGAGGCACTTAAAGTTCGTTATGCCACTGTAAGGCCCCGATCCCGGAAACCCCACAGTTGGTCATTCATAGCAATTAAAACATTAATCATTACAAATAAATGAGCTTAAGCAGCGAAAATAATTTATCAAAAGCCATTCATTTCATTTAAAACACTGTTGTTAAGCAATACATCATCATTGACTGTTTACAAAAGACTTGTTTATATGCATTACAAAACAGCACGCAACACAGAGTACGAATGGATGTCAGACTTTCACTGCCAAGTAGCTTCACCCTCGTGCCATCCTCAGCAATAATTACCTGCCAACTAAAAATGTATAAAAGTCAGCGTTACTGAGTGAGCTCTAGTTTAATAAGTAAAAAACTTTCTATATGTTGTATATGAAAATACTCATTTCTGTAAAATACAACTCTGTACTGTATATGCGAGCACACATCAACTATATGAACAACTATTGTTCGATCTCTACTGTAGGCCTTGTCTGTTCTATAAACTTTTATCTTTATGTTTCACTTTCTGTATGGACCAGTGAGCAATACCCCAACTATATGAACGATGGAAAACGGGTGATGGGACATCTATATTCCTCGAAAGGGTCAACTGTATCTCTCGAAAACTGTATCCCCCTAAAGGGTCAACTCTATCCCCCGAAAGGGTCAACTGTATCCCCCGAAAGGGTCAACTGTGTCCCTCAAAAGGGTCAACTGTATCCTTCAAAAGGGTTCTGTGTACTATGTACAAGGCCAACCCAATCACCCAGGACACGCTACAAAGGTCCTGTCAATCTCAATTGATTGACCCTGTGTGCATAATAGGGTAGCTAACCCGTAGCACAGTTGAGCTAACGACAACATGGTCGTGTACCTCTTGTAAGCTTGCAAGACTTGTTAACATTTTCATTAATGTTCCTCTTCTTTCTTTATTGCTCTTTCACTTTATTATTACGATATACTTTACGTTACGATAATAACATACCACGTAAAGTCACATACTATAAGTAATAATAATAAAAGCAATAACAATAATAAGGAACAATCATAATCAATCATATCATACATGAAACATCATCATCAATAAGCCCTTAGTCAACCTTGGTCAAAACCCTAAGGCACAGACTCCCAGAAAAATTCTGTAAAAATTTCTAAGTCTTAGGCGCATGAGAACTATTTGGGCGCATAAGCCCTGTTCGGGCGTTTCATCACTAAGTAGGCGCATCAGCCAATACTTAAGCATTTCCACTTTAGGCGCATGAGCTATTCAGGCGCATGGGCACTATTTGTGCGTATGAACACTTAGACGCATGAGTAATTCAGGCGCATGGACACTTAGGCGCATGGGCCACTTGGGTGCATGGGCACTATTAGGGCGCATGGCCCTACACTTAGTCGTCCAGCTATCATTCTAGACGCATGGGCCACTGTTCAGGCGCATGGGCTGTACTTTATCATTTCTAAGGTAATCTTAGGCGCATGGGCTACTGTTTGGGCGCATGGATCACACTTAGTTCTTACTATGGCATTTTCAGGCGCATGAACCTTATCTAGGCGCATGGACCTTCTGTTCAACACGTTTCCAGTATGTTTTCAACCCAATCATCAAATCCATCTGCTCTAAGCTTAATGTGGCTATTCTAAACATGAATAACCTATAAGCATTCAAGAATCAACATCCAACATGCATAATACATACGGGTATACATACATAAACATTTGAAAATCATTTAGATACATTGTCAGCCCCAAAGATGTTTAAAACAAGTAGAAACCGGGGTCTAGAAACTCACCTGATGCAACTTGGATGTTTCTTCCTTTCTAAACCGCTTGCAAATGAGTTCAAGCACCTAAAAACAACACCACACACGCACACCCGAGCATGAACACAAACACATAAGCACATAAGCATGTAACCGGGATAAAACCCCTCATAAACATGTAAAAACCACGAATTCTTACCTTGAATTCGTTCACTTCTTCATCTTCTTCCACAAACTGAAAGTTCTCTTCTGCTTTCTCTCTCTAGAACTGAAGAAATGGTGATGTGAAGTGAGGGTGGGCGGCCATGCCCATCTTTACACCAACTTTTCAAAGTTTTGTCCCTTTGAACACTTTTGGTCCCTCCACTTGGACCTTATAGCTTTTCTTTCTCTTATTCTTAATTTCTTGTCTTTTAAAAAAATAACCGGGTGTTACATAGCATGCTCCACAAAGGGCTCTCACCTGCTGGAATAATGAGAAGAGAAATCATGGGGCCAATGCTATTCTGGCACTTTCTTGGGAAGAGTTCAAGAACATCGCCATCGCGAAGTTCTGCCCGAGAAGCGAGTTATAAAAGTTGGAAGAGGAATTCTGGAATTTGAAGCAAAACGATGGTGATCATTTGGCCTACTCAACTAGGCATCACGAGTTGAGTATATTGCTGCCTCACATTGTCGACACTGTCCCCCGCAACATCGAGAAGTTCATTAAGGGTGTACTACCCCAAATTCAAGATGTTGTGGTTGGTAGCCGACCCACAACTTTAGAAGAAGCCATTACTATCACCGCTCAACTCATTGAGAACTATATACGAGTGGGCACCATGTCTGTGAAGGGTGCAAAGAAGGTAGAGAAGACGGCTACCGAGGTTGTTAAGGAGACCAAAGCTGAACCATCTTACAACAACAACACCAAGAAGCGCAAGTTCACACCGGCGTGTAACTATGCTGTGGCTGTACCCAAACAACCCCAAAGACAACTTGCACCTGCGGCTGCACCTATGGCACAAGTGCCTGGGGCTAGGGCTTATGCTGGTCCTCAACCGATGTGCAACACTTGTAGGTATCATCATCTGGAGAATCAACCATGCCGTATCTGCACCTTATGCGGTAAATATGGTCATTTGGTGGCGACTTGCCACCGTGCACCTAACAATGCTGCCGTGGTCACAAACCGTGTTTGCTACAACTGTGGGGAACCTGTTCATTTTCGCCCATAATGCCCTCGTCTTGTGGGTAATATTCCACAAGCCCGAGGACGTGCTTTCAACATCAACGCTAACCAAGCACAAGCAAACAACGATGTGGTGAATGGTATGTTAACTCACCTTTAACTTTTGTGATCCGATTCTTTTCATATATTACCTGTATCGTTAAATGCCTTAAAAATTGAACAGGTATGTTCCTTATTAATAAAACTTATGCCTATGTCCTATTTGATTCTGGAGCCGATAAGAGTTTTGTTTCGTTAGAGTTTGAACCCATACTTGCTAAGCCACATACAAAACTAGAAAGGCCTCTTACCATTGAAGTTGCCGATGGAGACCGATCACCGTTGATGTCATTATTTGTGATTGTATCTTAAGTCTTGACACGCATGATTTTCTCATCGATCTTATCCCTATGAAACTTGGAAGCTTCAACGTCATCATTGGTATGGATTGGTTAGCCAAACACCATGCCGAGATCATTTGTTTCGAGAAGTGCATCCGTATACCGTTACCTTCTGGAGATACCTTGAAGGTGTTCGGTGAAAAATATTCCAAAGGACTTAAACTCATGTCTTGCACTCAAGCCCGAAAATGCTTAAGCAAGAAGTATATGGCTTTCTTGGCTTACGTGGTCAACACGAAAGTCAAAGGGAAAGAACTTAAGGATGTCCCTATCGTACGAGACTTTCCTGAAGTATTTCCCGATGACCTTAGTGGTTTACCTCCCATGCGTGAAGTTGATTCTAAAATTGACTTGATACCGGGAGCAAACCCCGTGGCTAAGTCACTATATCGACTTGCACCATCTGAAATGCAAGAACTCTCTAGTCAACTTCAAGAGCTATCCGAGAAGGGCTTCATCCATCCTAGTTCTTCGCCTTGGGGTGCACCTGTTCTTTTTGTGAAAAATAAGGATGGATCGTTTCGTATGTGCATCGATTACCGAGCTTAACAAGCTTACCATCAAGAACCGTTATCCTCTTCCTCGTATCGATAACTTGTTTGATCAACTTCAAGGAGCTGCCATATTCTCGAAGATTGATCTACGTTTTGGATATCATCAATTACGAGTTCATGATGATGACATCCCAAAGACCGCGTTCCGTACTCGTTATGGGCACTATGAGTTTATGGTGATGCCTTTTGGTTTAACCAATGCTCATGTTGTTTTCATGGATCTCATGAACCGGGTATGCAAGCCTTATTTAGACAAGTTTGTGATCTTCTTCATTGATGACATACTTATCTACTCCAAATCCAACACCGATCATGAACTGCATTTGAGATTGGTACTTGAGTTGTTGAAGAAAGAGCAATTGTACGCGAAATTCTCGAAGTGTGACTTCTGGCTCGAGGAAGTTCAATTTCGAGGACACGTGGTGAATAGCCAAGGAATTCACGTTGATCCTGCAAAGGTGGAAGCTGTAAAAAATTGGTGTGTTCCTACAACTCCTACTGAAGTTCGTTCTTTTCTTGGTCTTGCTGGTTATTATCGGCGATTCATTGCCAACTTCTCGAGGATCGCGAAGCCGCTCACGTCTTTGACACAAAAGAATAAACCGTTCGAGTGGGGTTCCGAGCAAGAAGAAGCTTTTGAAGCGTTAAAGCACAAGTTGTGCAATGCTCCTATCCTGACCCTACCCGATGGAAATGATGATTTCACCGTGTATTGTGATGCATCCTAAACAAGGCCTTGGTTGTGTTCTCATGCAACGAGGGAAGGTCATAGCTTATGCATCGAGACAATTGAAGGTTCATGAGGTGAATTACAAAACACACGATCTCGAGTTTGGTGTTGTTGTCTTTACTTGAAGATTGGAGACACTACTTGTATGATACGCAATGTATAGTCTACACCGATCACAAAAGCCTTCAACACGTTTTCAATCAAAAGATCTCAATATGAGACAACGTCATTGGGTGGAGTTGATTAGTGATTACGATTGTGACATTCGTTACCATCCTGGTAAAGCAAATGTTTTAGCCGATGCACTAAGCCGAAAGATTCACAACAAGATGATCTCATTCCAAGAATTCGCGACACACGTCAATGGTTTGACACTTTGGGTGAGTTCGATACTGAGATCCGACTAGATGTCAACGAGACTACCGTACTACTACAAAACTTGAGAATAGATAGTGACATTGAGTCTAGTATCTTGGAGGCTCAACAAGTGGTGCAACAAGAAGGAAGAATGAAGGATGGGCTGGAGCCTAATCTTTTAACTCGATTGGAAACGAAACTTAATGGATTGATGTACTTCAAAAATCGAATTTGGGTTCCAAATCGTGATAATCTTCGTATATTTATCATGAACGAAGCTCATCAAACTCGTTATTCTATTCATCCTGGTTCCGATAAGATGTACATGGACCTGTGTGGTCAATATTGATGGCCTAGAATGAAAAAAGATATAGCGACTTACGTAGCTAAGTGCCTTACGTGTACGAAGGTTAAGGCCGAACATCAACGTCCAAGTGGATTACTTGAGCAACCCGAGATCCCTATGTGGAAGTGGGAACACATATCCATGGACTTCATCACTAAACTACCCCGAACCTCTCAAGGACATGATAGCATATGGGTGATCGTTGACCGATTGACCAAATTGGTACATTTTATACCCATGCGTGACACTTACAAGACATCAAGGTTAGCTCGTATATACGTTGATGAGATTGTAAGTCGTCATGGGGTACCTCTGCACATCATATCCGACCGAGACGCTCGTTTCACTTCGTATTTTTGGTCGTCTATGCAAGAACTCTTGGGTACTCAATTGGACCTAAGCACGGCTTACCATCCTCAAACTGATGGTCAAACCGAGCGAACGATCCAAACCTTGGAGGATTTGCTACGCATGTGTGTTCTTGACTTTGGTGGTGATTATGATACGCATCTACCGCTCGCGGAATTTTTGTATAACAATAGTTATCACTCGAGTATCAAGATGGCACCGTTTGAAGCACTTTATGTGTAACATCCGACCCATTCCCAATCCTCAAATCCGAATCCATTTTTTAGATTATTTATTTGAATGAATTAAATGTAACATGGTGTAGTTAAACCGATATTATAAATAAATTATTCAACTATTTTCATTTATTTAAATCATTGAATAATTTATTTTAAGGTCGTGATTTATAAACATTTATTATTGAGTTGAAAGCGTTCATTTTATAGTAAATAACTGAAATTAAAAGTTTATTGAAAATTTATAAAGATTTTGCAAAATAAAATGGATTTATTATATAAATTAAGTTTAGGGTGGAAAGTGTCCAAAAAAATAAAACTTGAATTATAAGTTTTCACATAAAGTGATAAGTATTCAAACTACAGGGACCAAATTGTAATTTATTTCAAACCCAACCCGTTTCCCCGTCTGTTACCCCGCCGCCGGCCAAACCTCCGGCAACCATTCCGGGGAGACCAAACTCAATTTCTCTTCAAATAAACCCAATTAAACCGTTCCTTCATCTTCACGGCAAAGATTCGAACCTATTTTAAATGGTTCTAAAATCTAGTCAATAAGCTGTGGCGATGTGTTCAAATCAAAACCGATTCTTCCTCCTAAATTCAAACTATTACACTTCGATTAGTAACCGAATTCATCAAGATCATTGACTCGCAACAATCCCGTAACCAATTCTAACATAATTGACACATCAATTTGATCCTACAACGCGCAAATCATTTAAAACCCAACTCGAAACCCCCAATTCAAATCCTTTACTTGTTCAAAATGTAACAGACAAAATTGGTTCTATATAACAGAAGGTAAAGGTTCTAAACGACCTTTTCAACGTTTCTGCACATCTAATTTCATTTATACATTACTTCTCTATCGAATTCGATCTTCATCATCACTCATAACTGGTAACCGATCGAACTATACGTTGGAGGCAACCTCAACAGAAATTGTTTGAGGGCTTTTGATTATATCGACCAATAGAAGCCCCCTGAGCAAGCAATTCGATTAAGACCAACAAAATCAGCTTGAAACCGATTATCCACCCGTCGCGACTCATTCAACCTGTTCACCATCGATTCAATCTCAATTCAGGTAATTAGATATATGATTGCATCCGTTTATCCATGTTAAACGAAAGCCCTACACTCAATTCGGTTATCAACATCGAATTCTTGTCCAATGTAATCAGTTTACAATTAGGGTTCATGTTGATTTGGGGAAAATTAAGAGTTAAGAGTTTTAACTTATTTCAGTTGAAAGGTACTCAGATTTGGGGCCTTGGACCAACGGTAACACACACAGAACACGCATGGGCGGCCCAGGTTCGAACCTGGGCATCCACATATATTTTTAAAACAGTTTTTTTTATTTATCAAATTAAATTTCAGAAATCATTATAACATTTGTTTTCTTAATTAATATTATTTTAGAAATTATTTATTAGGTTCTGAAAATTCTAAAAATATAATCTCACTTTTATTAAAGGTTTAAATGTTATAAAAAACTTATTTATTAGTTTTAATTTTATATAAAGAAAATCACGTTTAAACAAACTTAAACTATTTCAAATCATTTTAAATTAATATTTTATAAAATCTAAATAATTAACTATTCACTTAATTATTTTGACCAAGAGTTCAAGTAATTAGTTTAAAATTAATTATTTAACTTCTACATTTTAATATTCATTCAAACGTTTTTATTAAATGTTTTAAACATATTTAGTTACTTTATTCGAATTATTATCAATCAATATTTTCTTTATTTAAATTCATTTTCTCTATTTTATTTAATCATATTAAATCAAATACATTAGTTTAAATCATTTGTAAACCCTAAATCCCAAATTAGAACCCTAGTTTTTCAAATCAATCTAGCCTTCAATCATTACGTTGTTTTAAAATTAAGGCACTATTCCTTAGGTTAAATCCGTGAAGAAATCGTTGGTGTCTAATCTTTCATAATTACTCAAATCAACTTATTACCAAGTGAGTATTCATTGCCCATTTCCATATTTTATATTTTGGGGAAATCATGTGATTCAATATTCAATTATTGTTATTCATTGTTATTCTATTTCATTATAAATTCAATTCAATACATGCTATGTTATTACTTGCAATTATGTGATCATAGTTAGATAAACTTGATGATACAATCATTAATTCATGCAACCACAGTAACAATGATAGATCTATTGGTTTGACAAACCCACCCCATTTGTTTAGACGCATGGTGATTTAAACCGGAAATCATTCATTCTATAAGGCTTCGTCTGAGGACCGAGTCAATTCAGTCATTAGGGTTGATTGTGTTGGGTTTTCTGTTATGATTCACTGTTGCATTTTAGTCTGACATTGTCATGTGAATTGAATTGTTTTTTTCAAGATATTTAATCAACCTATATATGTGTATATAAACCTATGATTACTCACCGGCTAATGTGTTAGCTGACTCGTTATTTTTTCACATGATTTCAGAAAATGCTATTTAGTGGAATTCTCTCTGCTCATATAGGATTGAACCTAGTCAAAAATAAAGAAGACAATATTATATTTTATGGTTTTATTTTAATTGTGTTGTAATGTGTACTTGACTAGCATTAGTCAATAAATAATAACTTTTAAATGTTATTTAAACGTATTTATTACCATATGCTATGAACAATCAATTCATATTCGTCCGCCTCGATGATTCCGCCATCGGTCGGGGTGTGACAGATTGGTATCAGAGCCATGGTTATAGGGAATTAGGTTATTAGAAATGGAATGACCTAGACTATAACTAAATACCTTTACACATGAGTCCTCTCATGTATCTCATATGTTTAGATAGGATTTTATGTGTTTATTATGTTTAATATGAATATGTGATTATGACATTTCCTTACACCTTAATTCTTATTAGTGCACATACAAATTCTCAAATCATATTCTAAGGCATGGTGTGCCTAAATCAAATTGTTTTCAAATTTTTGAATTTTGATTTGTTATTCTTGGGTTATTTTTTTTTAAATCTCGTCAAGTCTGTGTCACATGACTGAAAACATGCAATGCTGGAAGAGTGGGGTACTTGTATCTTAAGGTGTTCTGTCTAGGTAAGGTATTCATATAAATCCAAATCAACCGATGGATCCGTTTACCTTACTTGGGAACCCTCGAGATGAGTATCCGCTTATAGGTACGCATGTCTTCATTAAGGTTATGGTTGACCTAATACTTTGATAAGTCAACGTATTCGTTTTGGTTTGCTAACTGAATGTTTACACTCGTAACACCTCCTTGTTATTTTAAACAATCTCATCAACGATTTTATCATTTTGAAATTTTATAAACCCATTAATCGATTCTCATAAAGGCTTTCTATACTCTTACAGCATGTCTTCTCGTCAAAACCGATCCCGATCTGGAAACTCTGGCCGTAAGATTGCTGCTATTGTAGCACGTGAAGTTGCTGCGGTCATCCCAACTCTGCTTATCCATTTGAACCAAGAAAACAATGCTGTTCAAAACCCAACTGCACCAAACCCTCCCCAAACTTGTACTTACAAGCACTTCAATCTTGCAATCCCACTAAGTTTAGCGGGACCGAGGGAGCCACTGGACTCTTACAGTGGTTTGAGAGTATCGAGAACACTTTCCTTAATAGTGAGTGTCCCGATAACCTCAAGGTTCGTTATGCTACAAGTGTTCTTCAAAAGAGAGCACTCACTTGGTGGAACGGGGAGAAACGACCCGTGGAACTGATGCTGCTTTAGCATTGATGTGGGATGAAGTCAAGGAGCTCATGACTCGGGAATTTTGTGCGAGAAATGAAATCAAGAAGTTAGAAGCTAAGTTTTGGGATTTGACTCAAGAAGGTGGAGAGAATGTAGCCTACACCAACCGATTTCATGAGCTGAGTCTGCTTGTTCCTCACCTGGTTCTTTTCTATCCGGGCTATCGAGAAGTACATCAGTGGTTTACATATGCAAATACAAGACACGGTGTGGGGTAGAAATCCTGCAACTCTGGAAGATACCAATCGTTTAGCTGCTCAGTTAACTGACAATCATGTCAAGGCTGGTACTTTGATCAGGAAAGGTGCCAAAAAGGTGCCCGAGAAATCTATAGTTGAACTACCTAAGGAGGACAAACCTGAACCTTTTCAAAACAAGAAGAGGAAGACTAAGTCCCAAAACTTTGTTGTGGTTACCCCTGTTGTTCTAGTTAACCAAGTCGCACTAAACAATCAACCGCTTCCAACAATCAAGTTCCGGCAAAGAACCCTACACTGGAACTTTCCCACAGTGCAACATCTGCAGGTACCATCACCCAGCCAATGCACAATGTCGTCGCTACACCAATTGTGTTCGTTTCGGCCATACCTTCAACGTGTGCAAGAGTACAGCTAGAACTCTGACTACTGCACTTGCTCCTCAACATCCTCATATGGTTACGCAGGGCCGTGCATGTTATCAATATGGGGATCCGAATCATTTCCGTAATTGATGTCCTCAACTTGTCAACACGGTGCCTACGGCTCAAGGACGCGCTTTTAACATCAATGCTCATCAAGCTCAAACCAATAACGATGTGGTGAACGGTATGTTTTTAATCAATAATCATTATGCTTCGGTCTTATTTGATACCAGCGCCGACAAAATTTTTGTGTCCTTAGAATTTGAGCCTTTACTTGCTAGTGCACGAACTAAGTTGAGAAAACCGTTTACAGTAGAAATAGCCGACGGGAAACCCATCACCATTGATTCTATTATTCCAAACTGTACCCTTAGCCTTATCAAGCACGATTTTTCTATTGACCTTACACCGATGCAACTTGGAAATTTCGATGTCATCATAGGCATTGATTGGTTATCTAAGAACCATGTTGAAGTTGTTTGTTTCGAGAAAATTATCCGAATCCCTCTTGCGCCCGAAAAGGTGTTAAACATCTATGGAGCAAAACCTTCCAAAGGCCTTCGACTCATGTCATGTACCAAAGCTCAAAAGTACCTTCGCAAGCACTATGTGGCTTTCTTAGCGCATGTCGTGAAAACAAATGGGAAGTCAAAGAAAATCGAGGATATTCCGATCATTCGTGATATTCTGGAAGTGTTTCCCGATGAATTAACTGGTCTTCCTCTTGTTCGTCAAGTCGAGTTTCGTATCGATCTTGTGCCTGGTGCAACACCTGTAGCAAAATCTCCATATCGTCTTGCACCATCTAAGATGCAAGAACTTGCTAGCTAGCTTTAAGAACTTTCCGATAAAGGTTTTATTCAACCAAGTTCCTCACCTTGGGGAGCCCCTATATTGTTTATGAAGAAGAAAGATGGCTCATTCCGCATGTGTATCGATTATTGGGAACGCAACAAGCTTACTGTCAAAAACCGGTATCCTTTACCAAGAATCGACGACTTGTTTGACCAACTTCAAGGAGCTTCTTATTTCTCCAAGATCGATCTTCGTTCCGGTTATCATCAACTCCAAGTACACGATGATGACGTTCCTAAAACACCCTTTCGTACGAGATATGGTCATTATGAGTTCCTGGTGATGCCATTTGGTTTGACCAACGCACCCGTTGTGTTCATGGATCTAATGAACCGCGTGTGTAAGCCATATTTGGACAAGTTCGTGATCGCTTTCATCGACGACATTCTGATTTATTCAAGGTCAAAATCTGAGCATGAACATCATCTTCGCTTGATTCTTGAACTATTGAAAAAGGAGAAACTAAATGCCAAATTCTCTAAGTGTGAATTTTGGTTTAAAGAGGTACAATTCCTTGGTCACATCGTAAATGATAAAGGAATTCATGTGGATCCTGCAAAGATTGAGGCAGTAAAGAATTGGGTTGAACCTAAAACTCCCACTGATATTCATTCATTTCTTGGCCTAGCCGGCTACTATCAGTGTTTCATTCCTAATTTCTCAAAGATCGCGGTGCCTCTTACTGCCTTGACTCACAAGGATAAGCCTTTTGTGTGGGGACCGGATCAAGAGAAAGCATTTCAAACACATAAGCAAAAGCTATGCAATGCTCCAATCTTGACCCTCCCCGAGGGGAATGATGATTTTGTCGTCTACTGCGATGCTTCCAAGCAAGGTCTTGGTTGTGTCCTCATGCAACGAGGAAAAGTCATAGCCTATGCCTCAAGACAACTCAAAATTCATGAGAAAAATTACATAACCCATGATCTCGAACTAGGAGCTGTAGTTTTCGCACTCAAAATCTGGAGGCACTATCTTTACGGCACCAAGTGTGTTGTATTTACTGATCACAAGAGTCGTCAGCACATCTTCAATCAGAAAGAATTAAACATGAGGCAACGACGATGGGTTGAGTTACTTAATGACTATGATTGTGAATTCGCTACCACCCTGGAAAAGCAAATGTCGTAGCCGATGCATTGAGTCGCAAGGATTATGTCATACTCCAAAGTGTTACCATTTAATCCAAACTTAAAACCCGTATTCTCGAAGCCCAACATGAGTCAGTCACTGAGGGTAACATGTATGATGAAATGTCATGCGACGCTAAACTTCAATTGGAAACAAAACCTGATGGTTTGTTGTATTTTTTGGACCGTCTTTGGATTCCCAAACGCAATGTCCTTCGAATCCTCATTATGAGCGAGGCTCAAAAAACTCGCTATTCTATTCATCCCGGTGCGGATAAAATGTTTATGAATCTCCATAATCAGTATTGGTGGCCTGGCATGAAAAAGGATATAGCTTTGTATGTGTCCAAATGCCTCACCTGTTCAAAAGTTAAATACGAACATCAACGTCCTTCTGGGTTACTTGTTCGACCCGATATTCCTGTGTGGAAATGGGAAGACATATCCATGGATTTCATTACCAAATTGCCTCGAACCTCTAGCGATTATGATAGCATTTGGGCCATCGTAGATAGATTGACTAAACCGGCACACTTCATACCGATTCGTGAAGATTATCGAGTTGAGAAATTGGCTCGTATCTATATCAATGAAATAGTCAGCCGTCACGGTGTACCATTAAATATTATCTCTGATCGTGATGGTCAATTCATCTCCCATTTCTGGCAAAGTCTTCAATCGTCTTTGGGAACCCGACTCAATCTCAGCACATCCTATCACCCCCAAACCGATGGTTAAACTGAAAGAACGATACAGACGCTTAAGGATATGCTTCGAGCGTGTGTCATTGACTTTAGTGGCTCTTGGGATTCTCATCTACCGTTAATCGAATTTTCATACAACAACAGTTACCATACAAGTATCCAAATGGCATAATTTGAAGCTTTGTACGGCCGCAAGTGTCGATCTCCTATATGTTGGTCTGAGATAGGAGATGCACAAATCATCGGTCCTAAACTGATTCAGGAATCAACCTATAAGATTCATAAGATTCGCGATAACTTGCTTGCTGCTAGAATCATCAAAAGCATTATGCCGACAAGGGACGGAAACCCATGGAATATAATGTCGAAGATCTCGTACTCCTAAAGGTATCACCTTGGAAAGGGGTGATCCTTTTTGGGAAGAAAGAGAAGCTAGCCCCTCGTTATGTGGGTCCATTCAAAGTGCTTGAGCGTATTGGGAAAGTAGCTTACAAGCTTGAACTGCCTCAAGAACTCAGCAACATTCACCCAACATTTCATGTTTCCAACCTCAAGAAATGCCTTGCTGATGAGAACCTCCACATTCCACTTGATGAAGTTCGTTTCACTTCGCATTTTTGGTCGTCTATGCAAGAACTCTTGGGTACTCAATTGGACCTAAGCACGGCTTACCATCCTCAAACTGATGGTCAAACCGAGCGAACGATCCAAACCTTGAAGGATTTGCTACACCTGTGTGTTCTTGACTTTGGTGGTGATTGGGATACGCATCTACCGCTCGCGGAATTTTCGTATAACAATAGTTATCACTCGAGTATCAAGATGGCACCATTTGAAGCACTTTATGTGTAACATCCGACCCATTCCCAATCCTCAAATCCGAATCTATTTTTTTAGATTATTTATTTGGATGAATTAAATGTAACATGGTGTAGTTTAACCGATATTATAAATAAATTATTCAACTATTTTCATTTATTTAAATCATTGAATAATTTATATTAAGGTCGTGATTTATAAACATTTATTATTGAGTTGAAAGCATTCATTTTATAGTAAATAACTGAAATTAAAAGTTTATTGAAAATTTATAAAGATTTTGCAAAATAAAATGGATTTATTATATAAATTAAGTTTAGGGTGGAAAGTGTAAAAAAAATAAAACTTGAATTATAAGTTTTCACATAAATGATAATATTAAATACAACTACAGGGACCAAATTGTAATTTATTTCAAACCCAACCCGTTTTCCCGTCTGTTACCCCGCCGCCGGCCAAACCTCCGGCAACCATTCCGGGAGACCAAAAAAACTCGATTTCTCTTCAAAATAACCCAATTAAACCGTTCCTTCATCTTCGCGGCAAAGATTCGAACCTATTTTAAATGGTTCTAAAATCTAGTCAATAAGCTGTGGCGATGTGTTCAAATCAAAACCGATTCTTCCTCCTAAATTCAAACTATTACACTTCGATTAGTAACCGAATTCATCAAGATCATTGACTCGCAACAATCCTGTAACCAATTCTAACATAATTGACACATCAATTTGATCCTACAACGCGCAAATCATTTAAAACCCAACTCGAAACCCCCAATTCAATCCTTTACTTGTTCAAAATGTAACACACAAAATTGGTTCTATATAACAGAAGGTAAAGGTTCTAAACGACCTTTTCAACGTTTCTGCACATCTAATTTCATTTACATCATCACTTCTCTATCGAATTCGATCTTCATCATCACTCGTAACTGGTAACCGATCGAACTATACGTTGGAGGCAACCTCAACAGAAACTGTTTGAGGGCTTTTGATTATATCGACCAATAGAAGCCCCCTGAGCAAGCAATTCGATTAAGACCAACAAAATCAGCTTGAAACCGATTATCCACCCGTCGCGACTCATTCAACCTGTTCACCATCGATTCAATCTCAATTCAGGTAATTAGATATATGATTGCATCCGTTATCCATGTTAAACGAAAGCCCTACACTCAATTCGGTTATCAACATCGAATTCTTGTCCAATGTAATCAGTTACAATTAGGGTTCATGTTGATTTGGGGAAAATCAAGAGTTAAGAGTTTTAACTTATTTCAGTTGAAAGGTACTCAGATTTGGGGCCTTGGACCAACGGTAACACACACAGAACACGCATGGGCGGCCCAGGTTCGAACCTGGGCATCCACATATATTTTTAAAACAGTTTTTTTATTTATCAAATTAAATTTCAGAAATCATTATAACATTTGTTTTGTTAATTAATATTATCTTAGAAATTATTTATTAATTTCTGAAAATTCTAAAAATTATAATCTCACTTTTATTAAAGGTTTAAATGTTATAAAAAACTTATTTATTAGTTTTAATTTTATATAAAGAAAATCACGTTTAAACAAACTTAAACTATTTCAAATCATTTTAAATTAATATTTTATAAAATCTAAATAATTAACTATTCACTTAATTATTTTGACCAAGAGTTCAAGTATTAGTTTAAAATTAATTATTTAACTTCTACATTTTAATATTCATTCAAACGTTTTTATTAAAGTTTTAAACATATTTAGTTACTTTATTCGAATTATTATCAATCAATATTTTCTTTATTTAAATTCATTTTCTCTATTTTATTTAATCATATTAAATCAAATACATTAGTTTAAATCATTTGTAAACCCTAAATCCCAAATTAGAACCCTAGTTTTTCAAATCAATCTAGCCTTCAATCATTACGTTGTTTTAAATTAAGGCACTATCCTTAGGTTAAATCCGTGAAGAAATCGTTGGTGTCTAATCTTTCATAATTACTCAAATCAACTTATTACCAAGTGAGTATTCATTGCCCATTTCCATATTTTATATTTTGGGGAAATCATGTGATTCAATATTCAATTATTGTTATTCATTGTTATTCTATTTCATTATAAATTCAATTCAATACATGCTATGTTATTACTTGCAATTATGTGATCATAGTTAGATAAACTTGATGATACAATCATTAGTTCATGCAACCACGGTAACAATGATAGATCTATTGGTTTGACAAACCCACCTCATTTGTTTAGACGCATGGTGATTAAAACCGGAAATCATTCATTCTATAAGGCTTCGTCTGAGGACCGAGTCAATTCAGTCATTAGGGTTGATTGTGTTGGGTTTTCTGTTATGATTCACTGTTGCATTTTAGTCTAACATTGTCATGTGAATTGAATTGTTTTTTTTCAAGATATTTAATCAACCTATATATGTGTATATAAACCTATGATTACTCACCGGTTAATGTGTTAGCTGACTCGTTACTTTTCACATGATTTCAGGAAATGCTATTTAGTGGAATTCTCTCTGCTCATATAGGATTGGACCTAGTCAAAAATAAAGAAGACAATATTATATTTTATGGTTTTATTTTAATTGTGTTGTAATGTGTACTTGACTAGCATTAGTCAATAAATAATAACTTTTAAATGTTATTTCAACTATTTATTACCATATGCTATGAACAATCAATTCACATTCGGCCGCCTCGATGATTCCGCCATCGGTCGGGGTGTGACATTATGGTCGTAAATGTTGTTCACCGATCTGTTGGACCAACATTGGTGAAAACTTCATCACTGGTCCTGAACTTATACAAGAGACGACCGATAAAGTTTTCATCATCCACAAGAACCTTGAAGTGGTGAGAAGTCGTCAAAAGAGCTATGCTGATAAGCGACGTAAGCCATTAGAATTTCAAATTGGGGATATGGTTCTTCTAAAGGTCTCACCGTGGAAAGGTGTTGTCCGCTTTGGAAAGAAGGGCAAACTGGCTCCAAGATTTGTAGGACCTTTCAAAATCCTGGAAAGGATTGGGAAAGTGGCTTATTAATTGGAACTACCTTCCGACCTTAGTGGAGTTCATCCTGTGTTCCACGTCCCAAATTTGAGAAAGTGCTTGGCCGACGAAAGTCTGTATGTTCCGCAGGAAGACATTCAGATCGACGAGTCCTTGCATTTTGTCGAGAAGCCTGTTGAGATCATGGACCGCATTATGAAGAAGACTAGAACCACAACAATCCCAATCGTCAAGGTTCGTTGGGAAAATAAACATGGCGCTGAATTTACTTGGGAACTTGAGGAGCACATGAAGAAGAGATACCCGTTTTTATTTGTATAGTTTCATATCTTTAATTTCGGGACGAAATTCTTCTAAGTTGAGAAGACTGTAACATCTCGTATTTTTTTGTTAATTAAAGTTAATTTTGTTAATTCTTATAAGGTCTATTTATGTTATTATGAAACTTGGTGGGCTATTTATGTATGATTCCTTATTTAATTTAAAGTTTATTAGTTAATTAAATAATATTATTAATAACAATAATAATTTAATAATAATAATCATATTATACTAATAATAATAAATAATAATAATAGTAATAATAATATAAATAATAATAGATTATAATATTGAAGTTAATAATAATAATAATAATAATAATAATACTGGTAATGATAATAACTTATAAAAAAATTATTAACTTAAAAGTGTTTAAAAATTATTTAATTTGAGGGGTTGTTTTAGCCATTTTATAAACTGAAATGAATGTTTTTACATGAAATAATAAGACTTATAAACTACAGGGACCAGTTGTGTAATTTTACAAAACCAAACCCCCCCCTTTTTCCCCTTTCTCTCTCCCCGGCCAACCGGTCACCGGCACGCCTCTAGCCGAGCTCCGGTGACCACTGAACCCTCAAAACACGCCCATGTTTAACATGCAAATATGTTAATCGACTCAGGAGAACCCCTCAGACTCGAAACCAGACTTAATTGAACACTAAAGCTCGGTATTGAGGGTTCCAAACCGAACATCCATCTCAATCGACATATAACCGATTAACGTACAAATGTTGATGATTAATCAAATTAAACGTACAGAAACGTTCGAATAATCATTGCCAAGATAAATGCATAGTTTAATTCGAGTTAAATCATCAATTAAACACCCAATTGTAACCGAGGTGATCGAACACGAACCGGACTCCGTTCAACACCTCAACGAACAAATCAAAGCTATATAACAGAGGGCTAATGTTCCCTTCGATCTCTTTAAACTCTCTGTAAACGTAAATTCGTAAAACATTCACTCAATTAACCAATTGCTAGACACCTGTTCTTCGTGTGATAAACAAGACAAATCCAAGCTTAAACACTGCAAATCGATCATAATCAGGTAAGTTTAACACATCAATTCTACTCGATTACACTTGGGGATCAAAAGCCCTAAGGTTAATCGAGTTGGAACTCTCGAATCATTGCTCAATTTTGAGTTCGTTTGATTTAGGGTTTATATGTTTTGGGGATTTATGGTTGTTGTTTGTTTTAAGGAAAGCAAACCAAGCCTTACAACATAGGCTACCCAGCCTAATGGTAATACACACTCCCATCAAACTTGAGGTCCTGGGTTCAAACCCGAGCAACCTCACCCATTTTTTAGGGCTTTCTAGCCTTTAAAAAAATTAAATAAAATTTCTAAAAATTATAAAATCAGTTTTAAATATTTTTTTATTTTAGAAGTTAACTAATTATTTTCTGTTAAATTAATTCTTTAAACACTTAAGCAATTTTTTTTAAAAAATGTTATAATTAGTTTATTTTCATAAAAACAGTTTCAAATAGTTAAAATCACTAAATTGTTATTAGTCATTACGTTATTTTTAATTTTGGATCAATTATGTTAATGATAAAATTTTAATTACATTTTATAATTAAATCATTATCTAATCATTATAAAAAGATTAGTAAATTCTTTCATTATAATAAAATAGATATTCATGAGTTCGACAAA
The DNA here is from genome assembly GCA_025506515.1 of Flaveria trinervia. Taxonomy (NCBI): domain Eukaryota; kingdom Viridiplantae; phylum Streptophyta; class Magnoliopsida; order Asterales; family Asteraceae; genus Flaveria; species Flaveria trinervia. Next base: position 11,404,877 of record CM046444.1, read on the forward strand.
TAACCATATTTATAAAACCCCAAATCCTTATTGAACCCTAGTCCGCGTTTAATCGTTAATCCTATTATCTTGTAATATTTAGGTGCCGTGTGACGTTTTATCTTGGAACGACATATATTAATCTTATTAATCTTTATTATATACTTATTGACCAGTGAGTTTCCTTGCCCCTTTTTATATTTTCACACTAATTTGGGGTGAACATGATTTTATTCTCATACACTTGTAACGTTTAGACTTGTAAAGCACTTGCAAATCATATTTTTGTCATGGTTAATGTGTGTTGTAAGTGTTTATATGAGATACATATCTTTGTTTGCAATCATTAACTATTGCTAGCCTAGCAACGTCTTAGATCTTTGAGCCTGACAAGCCTATTTGGTGCTAAAGCCGAGGTATTGTCGGCTCCTGATGATGTATGCTTGTTCATCATGGGAACCAAATACACTTAGCCAATCTTATATACTTGTAATCAAGTCGAGGTTTGGTTGTAACGATATGTGTTCTATAACCTTACTAACTTATGACCTATGACATGAATTGCTACTTGTAACTTTATCATATTATGTATGAAAACCTTGGAAACACTCACCAACTATTTATAGTTGACCTTTTATTTTATCATGTTTCAGGAAATCCCAAATTTAAAGTGGACTTTTGAAGCTTGCAATGAAACTAGGACTTGGACCTAGTTTATTAAATAAAATGTTATGTTCTGTTTTGACTTATGCTTGAACTTATTTCATGTTGAGACTTATGTTTGTATTTTCCTTTTGAAACTTATAATTTTAATATTTATATTTAAATATAGCGTTATGTGGTTGTGAACAATCTTAACCCTCACATCTCGACGTTTCCGCCGTCAAGGTTGGGGTGTGACACTCAAGTCGCACGACTCGCATGCGAATGAACCTTAGTCGCATGCCATTCGGTCGCATAGCCCTAGCTGATGCCGAATGCAGTTCATCCTGAAGCCAATCTGCACTTTTCGGTCTCCAAACCTTCTCAAACCTGTTCTAAGCCTAAATCAACCATCCTAAACCTTAAAAATACATACCACAACACCATTCAAGCATACACAAGCCCGCAAACAAACTCCACTCACATCACACACAAACACATACATACGGGTTCAACACACAATTCAAAAAACGGCTTTTACTATGTGTTCCAGCCCCAAATCAGTTGAAAACATGTAAAAGAGGGGTCCTAGAACTCACACAAACAAACCCGTCGAGTAGAGCTTCAATCCAACCCGCTACACCTAGACTTTCACGCTCGAATCCACGAAAACCGAAGCTTGAAGCCACTTTTCTTCATCTCTTCTCTCAATGGCCGAAAATTATGAGTGTGGGGGAGGGTGTGTGCTGCCTTCCCCCCTCTTATACCCCCACTCATTCAAGTTTTTCCTGTTTGGCAAGTTCGGTCCCTCAACTTTAGACTTTATTTCTTTTCTTTCTCTTTTCCTTCTTTCTTTGGCTTCAAGGGAAATAACCGGGTGTTACAAGTCCAGCCCCCTTAAATAGGTTTTGTCCAATGTTGTCTTATCTCTTCTTCAGTTTCTCACGTAGACTCGGATCCCTTCTTGTGCTTCCACTGTACACGCACAAGTGGAACCACTTTATTCCTCAGCCTCTTCTCTTTTCGATCAATGATTGCCACTGGTTGCTCCACATAATTGAGCCGTTCATCTACCTCGATATCCTCTAGTGGTACAATCATATCCTCGTCTGCTAGGCACTTTCCCAAATGAGATACATGGAATGTCGAGTGAATTTCATTTAACTCATCTAGTAACTCTAGTCTATAGGCCACCTCTTCGACTCGAGAAATGATTCGGAAAGGCCCTATGTACCTTGGGCTCAACTGGCCCCGCTTTCTAAACCGAATGATACCCTTCCAAGGAAAGACCTTCAACATAACCATGTCATCCACCTGGAACTCAATCAATCTATGCCGTTTATCAGTATACGACTTCTGTCTATCTTTGGCTGCCTTCATGAAGGCCTTGATCTTTTCAAGCTTTCCAGTCGTAGCCTCGATCACCTCGACGCTCCCCAAATCCTTCTGACCAATATCACCCCAACAAACGGGTGTTCTACACCTCCTGCCATATAACATCTCATAAGGGGGCATACCAATGCTAGCATGATAGCTATTGTTATATGAGAACTCAGCTAATGGTAGGTGGTCATCCCAACTTTCTCCAAAATCGATAACACATGCCCGAAGCATATCCTCCAATGTCTGAATGGTCCTTTCTGACTGACCATCTATTTGGGGATGATAAGCCGTGCTAATATGTAACCTCGTCCCCATCGCGTCGTGGAATTTCTTCCAAAATTTAGATGTAAACCGGGTGTCACGATCAGACACAATAGACACTGGCACACCATGATGAGTTACAATTTCCTTGATGAATAGATCCGCCAACCTCTCGGATGAATATGTCTCGGGGATCGGTAGGAAGTGAGCACTATTCATCAAACGGTCAACTATCACCCATATGGCATCATACCCTTTCGAGGTACGTGGTAGCTTCATAATAAAATCCATGGTGATGTGCTCCCACTTCCACTCCGGTATATCCAAAGGTTGGATCTTTCCATACGGCTTCTGATGCTCGGCCTTCACTTGTAAACAAGTAAGGCATTTACTCACATACTCCACTATGTCACGCTTCATACCCAGCCACCAATAATCTTTCTTCATGTCTTGGTACATCTTTGTAGCACCGGGATGAATAGAGTATCGAGTCTTATGAGCTTCATCTAAAATCTTCACCCGTAGATCCCTAAAACGAGGAATCCACATCCTCCTGAATCGAGTTCTAACACCAAACGTGTTTTCACCCAATTCTGCGACCAGACCTTTCATTCTTTCTGAGTTAAGATGATCTTCTTTCAATACCTCTCTTGAAACTCTTTGACTTGCTTCATCACATCAGAGGTCATGATCAACTGGTAAGCTTTCAACCGAATCGACTCGGGTCTCTCTTTTCTACTAAGGGCGTCCGCCAACATGTTGGTTTTGCTTGGATGGTAATGGATCTTGCAATCATAATCCTTTATAAGCTCCAACCATCGTGTCTGTCTCATGTTCAGGTCCTTCTGCTCGAAGTAGTACTTCAAGCTCTTGTGGTCAGTGAATATGGTGCACTTCGTCCCGAAAAGATAGTGCCTCCAAATCTTTAACGCAAAGACCACAACTGCTAGCTCCAAGTCATGAGTAGCGTAATTAACCTCATGAACCTTAAACTGTCGGGATGCATAGGCTATAACCTTCCCTCTCTGTATTAACACACATCCCAACCCCGAGTAGGAAGCATCAGAATAAACCACCAGATCTTCACTTCCATCGGGTAATGACAGAACAGGAGCTTGAGTCAATCTCGCCTTTAATTCCTCAAATGCCTTCTCTTGAGCTTGACCCCATACAAACTTTACATCTTTTCGGATCAACTTGGTTAGTGGAGAAGCGATCTTAGAGAAATCTTGAATGAACCTCCTATAGTAGTCCGCCAAACCCAAGAAACTACGAATCTCGGATGGCGTCTTTGGAGACTTCCATTGCATCACTACCTCCACATTTGTCGGGTCCACCATAATCCCGTCAGGATTCACCATATGACCCAAGAATTGAGCTTCGTGCAACCAAAATCTGCACTTAGAGAACTTGGCGTACAACTTCTCCTTCCTCAACGTCTTCAGAACCTCCCGAATGTGACCGGCATGCTCTATCTCGCTCTTTGAATATATGAGGATATCATCAATAAACATAATCACTGATTTATCCAACATCGGCCGACACACTCGATTCATCAGATCCATCAAACCAAAAGACATGACAAGAAACTCGTAATGACCATAACGCGTACAAAAAGATGTTTTAGGGATATCCTGCTCCTTCACTTTCAACTGATGGTAACCAGATCGAAGGTCTATCCTTGAAAACTAGCTGGCACCTTGAAGCTGATCAAACAAATCATCAGTTCTTGGTAAGGGGTATCGATTCTTTATCGTCAACTTATTCAGCTCACGGTAGTCGATACACATCCTCATGCTACCGTCTTTCTTCTTCACGAATAAGACTGGAGCACCCCAAGGAGAGATACTCAGTCTAATGAACCCCTTATCAAACAGCTCTTGCAGTTGCTCCATCAACTCTTTCATCTTAGTCGGAGCCAACCGATACGGTGCCTTGGCAACAGGTTGGGCACCCGGTATCAGATCGATCTAAAACTCGATCTCTCGGTCAGGTGGCACTCCTGGTAAGTCTTCTGGGAACACGTCTGGAAAGTCACACACAACTGGTACACCAGACAGTTATGGTGTTAGCATATCCACATCCATTACATAGACCAAGTAAGCACTACATCCACGCCTTATGCACTTTCCGGACACCGCCATTGAGATTACTTTCGGGATCATCATGACCCGATCCCCATAAACTGTCACCTTACTCCCGTCAGGCGCTGTTAGTCGAATCATCTTCTTGCGACACACAATGTTTGCCTCATAATCCGCTAACCAATCCATCCCAAGAACCACAGCAAAACCACCTAAGGTCATCATGAATGGTCTAACAGGAAATTTATGACCTTCTAGTTCCATATCACAGTCTTCTATCATCTCAGAAATCCTGGTAGACTTACCTATGACAATTTCTACATCAAAGGGCGCATCAACACTCCTACTACTAACAGGAAATTTAGCACAGAAAGTAGCAGAAATAAAATTTTTACTAGCACCAGAATCAAATAACACAGAGGCTAAAGTTTGGTTAACTAGAAACGTACCTCACACGATATTAGGGTCCATTCTATCTTCCTCCTGCGTCATCGTAAACGCTCTGGCGCTCGCCCTCGGTCCTTCTCCTCCAGCCTTCTTCACCCCGGAACCCTCAGCCATCGGCTTCTTATAGGCTCTACTCATATGGCCCTTCGTGCCACAATTAAAACATCTGCCCGCACGACAGTCCTTTGCTATGTGTCCCATCCTCCCATACTTGAAGCACAAGTTCGATCCCAGCCTACATTCTCCAATATGCTCCTTTCCACATCTATAACACTTCTTCGACCCCACACCAGATGTGATCACACGGTGGTCATCCACCCGTGCCTTCTTATTACCCGTCGGGGCACCACCTCGACCAAACCTTTTCCCATTCCAATTCCGGTCACCACTCCCTTTCTTGCTACCTTCAGCCACCACCACCACAGCTATCTCATCATACAACCTCCCAGCCAAATCCACCGCCGACCTAAACGTGCTCGGTCGGGCAGCGATCATGTGCCTGCGAATATCCGCTGGCAAGCCCTGAATGTATCTTTTAATCTTTCGTGACAAGGGTGTCACTTGATTTGGCACCAGTTGTGCCGTCTCATTAAACTTCGTAGTGTATTGCTAATGAGTCATTTTTTCCGCCTCCAGCTGCAGGAACTCTCTTTCCACCTTATCCATTTCCTTGTGAGGACAGAACTCCTCAATCACCAACTTCTTCAGCTCTGACCATCTCACCCTCCCAATTGCCCGACTACCCTCGGCTTGGAATATATTGTCCCATTAACACAGAGCCGAGTCCACAAAAGAGTGGGCAGCAAACTTTACTTTTTGATCCTCACGGCACTTGCTAATGTTCAAAACAACTTCCATTTCTCTCACCCACCGGTGAGCAGCAGCAGCAGTGCCGTTACCATCAAAAGTAGGGGGCTTGCATCGTTGAAACGCCTCGTAGTTACAGCCTCGTGCCGCATCCGGCACAAGCTTTTCTTCTTCCTCTTCTTCTTTGTCATCAGACAGAACCATCTTAGTCTCGGGCTGTCTTCTTTCACCCGTAGGTCTACTTCTTTCCTTCCTCTCCCCCTCTTGTACAGCTTTAATCACTTCAGTCACTACAGACGGTAAGATTGTCTGCATGACCTGATGCACCTCTTCAACCATAGCCTCTTCCACCGAGGCCCTTAAGTTTGCACTCTCATCACCACCCTCCGAATGAGGGGTCTTGGGTTCTTCATGAACCACCTTTTCAACTCTAGGCCTTCCTCTTTTGGGTCGCGGCACTACACCACGACCTCCACCACGTGAAGCTTTTAAAGATCTACCACCAACCATCCACACACACTGAAAGATTCAAACACCAATATGGTCATTCAAGGGAACAACTTAGTTTATATCAAGTATAGTAAGTCCCTAATTATAGTAGTCAGTTATGACTAGCCACTTACTTTACTCTTCATACCCCAAGCATACCTATCCTGACTACATCAGTATCTAAATCTACAAACAACACATAACCACATAACATGCGCACATAATACCGGTTATCATTAAGAAAATACCTGATGGCACGCAGCTACTCAGACTAGCATCCATTCCCTTTTTGTCCATTTTCAGTTTAAGTTTAGGTTTATTTTGAAAATTTACCCGTTTCACTTAAACTTTGGCTCTGATACCAACTTGTAAGGCCCCGTTCCCGGGACGCTTACAGCTGGTAAATCATTGCACATAAAACATATAATTTTACATTTAACCTTCATAAACATTGCAACGAAAGATTAAAATAACTTTTCATTTCCTTATAAATTCTTTTGCAAGTTAATACAATCGTTCATTTCAAAACATTGTTCATTCGCATTACAATGCAAAAACATTAAACAAAAGAATGTCATCCAAAAGAGTTGAGTAGCATCCACGTGTCATCCTCAGCAACATTACATGCCAACTGGAAACACATAAAAGTCAGCGTTGCTGAGTGAGTTCTAGTTTTATAATAAAATATACTTTTCTTTCATTAAAACCGTTCTTTACTTTTGCATGTGATCATACATCATACGTACACATAGATAATATCATTATTATCTTCATCATTCGTTCATTAACTTTCATTCATTCATTCGTTTGTCATTACCATTCACATTCATTACGTTCATTCACATTCATTCGTACTTTCTTACTTTCATTCATACGTTCATCATTACTTCGTTTCATTCCATCAATACCATAAACTTTACCCCACCGTCATGCATAAAGCGGATACTGGGTCGAAGTCTATCATAGACCTTCCGTCATGGGGCACAATGGCCTGGCCACAGTATCTAGGGTAAGCGACAAAGGTTCTATACAAATGGTCAATCACAAAGAAAGACCCCAATGTGTATCCTTTCGGGGTAGCCTAACCCACACACCGTTGGACTAACACCCTTCATTGGGGGTGTTCCGACATACAAGGCTTGCAAGACTTTCTTTACTTTCCATCATTCATTAATGCATGTATTCATTCATCATGTTCCTCTTTCATTATCTTCCATATTACGTTACATAATACTTTATTTCATTCATTAACATTCATTGTAAAGCCATGGTAAAATAACACACAATAAAAGGAACATCATCATAAACAGTCAATATCATCATACAAGGCACCATCAAACATGCATAGCATACATCATACATACATCATCATACATGCCTAACATAACATCTATGACCTCAAAATTCAACTTACATGAACCCTCGGGAATCTCCCACGTCAAAACTTACATATGCACTTTCCCCCGAAAGTCAATAAATAGACTATGTTCTTTCGGGCGCACAAGCCCTACTTGGGCGTATGGACACCCTTCAGTCGCTGGCCTCCCGGGCGACTGAACACAATGCGGATGAACACCGGGTGATTGGGCCTTATGCGAATGGACCCAATGCGGATGGTCACTATGTGGATGGATCCCATGCGAATGGACCTAATGCGGATGGATCCCATGCGATTGGACCTAATGCGGATGGACCTAGGCGTATGGACCCTAGTCGCATGACCCCCCTTACGAATGAACCTCAGTCGCACGACTCACAAGCATATGGACTCAAGTCGCACGACTCGCATGCGAATGAACCTTAGTCGCATGCCATTCGGTTGCATAGCCCTAGCTGATGCAGAATGCAGTTCATCCCGAACCCAATCTGCATTCTTCGGTCTCCAAACCCTCTCAAACCTGTTCTAAGCCCAAATCAACCATCCTAAACCTTAGAAACACATACCATAACACCATTCAAGCACACACAAGCCTGAAAACAAACTCCACTCGCATCACACACAAACACATACGTACGGGTTCGACACACACACTTCAAAAAACGGGTTTTACTATGTGTTTCGGCCCCAAATCAGTTGAAAACGTGTAAAAGAGGGGTCCTAGAACTCACGGAAACAACCCCGTCGAGTAGAGCTTCAATCCAGCCCGCTACACCTCGACTTTTCCGCTCGAATCCATGAAAACCGAAGCTTGAAATCACTTTTCTTCCTCTTTTCTCTCTATGGCCGAAAATTGTGAGTATGAAGGAGGGTGTGGACTGCCTTCCCCCCTCTTATACCCCCACTCATTCAAGTTTTTCCCATTTGGCAAGTTCGGTCCCTCGATTTTGGACTTTATTTCTTTTCTTTCTCTTTTCTTTCTTTCTTTGGCTTCAAGAGAAATAATCGGGTGTTACAGTTTATGAATATTTCATCAAAGACATGAGTGTTTTAATCAAGTCTATATATAGTTTTGTTTATTCTTACCTTATTTTGTCGTTTGGCTTAATTGGTATATAAATTCTTTTATGGGAGAATTCATCACAATTTAGATAAATGAATTAAAATTTTGGATACATCATTCATTAACATTAAAGACGTACTTAATAAGTAAAAATAACTATTTGTCACATGGTTATTTTTTAGCATTTCCATGTTATCTTCACATATGTTCCATGTAAGTTTGTACATGCGTCACCATCACGATAAATTTAGAATTTTGATACAAATCTTGACTTTAAAAGTGCGTGTTTCCTTAATAACCCTTATTTAATATTATAATAATCAAGATAATTTCTTTTTTAGAAATAAATAATATTTTACTAAAAAAACTTTAATAAGACTTAACTTTGTTAAAATATAATTTATTTTGTAAGTAATATTTCTTAAAACTAATTTTTTTATCAAAAAGACATATAAAAAGGTTTATGTATATTTATGAATAATAAAATATTTTTTTATATTATTATTTATACTTTAAATATGTTTGTTATATATAGTAATTTTATTAATATGTTATCTATAACGTATATTTACACACATATGTAATCTATTATATTATTTTTTATTTCAACCCGGGTAACACAAAAATATCTAACCTAGTATATTATACGTTAAAATAAATAACAAATACGTGCACAAGATTGTTGGGAGACGAGGAAGTCATGTTTTGACCTTTGTAATCATATTTAGTGGTTGTGGTGATGACCAATTAAGCATATTTTAGTTCTAAAAAATAATATAAAGTCAAAGCCATCATCTCCAATATATACACACAAGCTGACACTCATTGGATGGAAAAAAATTCAAACCTAATATGAATACCCAAAACTATTCTAAAACCCGATTCATACCAGACAAGTATTTGAGCATAAAAACAGATAGAAGATTTATATATTAATTTGGCTATGAAGATACGTTGTTATAATTGTTGAATTTGCGTCTAAAAATATACACCTTGAAGATAAACTCTTACAATAAAACTTTAATATTGGTTTGTATTGTTACTTTGACCCAAAAAGTCTTTTTTTCATAAAGAATTTAGTTTTAATATTCAAACTATAATCGCTGGTCGATAATAATTTATACTAGTTGTTTAATATTTGACACTCTAACTTTCACTCTTAATTCATGGACAAAAACTATTCCAACATCATATCATCATAGATTTACATTTGATTTTAACTTGATTTTGCTCGCAGTGATGATTGTTAACGAAATAGAGAAATGTTCCAATAAAATTGTACATCGAGTATACATCTATAATAATAATAAAATAATGTTACTAAGATTGTCCTTGATCAACTATAGTGAAAATTAATAGAAGCGTCGTTTACACCAATCATCCTTGTATACAATAAATGTATAAACAGGCATATGAACCAAAGGGGTAAATGGTGAAATGGTATCGAGATGTGTTGCATTAGATACCTCTCAAAGAGGTCAGGTGTTTAACTCCATCATTACAAGTCGTGTAGATTTAAAGGTAGGGTTGAAATGTGTTTAAGTTCAGCGTTAGAAAATAACATACAATAAAACATAGCTGGGTACAAGTGCACTCAATACATTACAATTTTTATTGAAAAATTAAAACTATATCAAATTGAGTTGTGAGAGGGAAATAAAGAGTGGGTGATTAAATGATTAAGTGAATTTCAATTTTCAAATAGAAACACATGCCATTGAAAAGAAAAATAATTGAAACACATGAAAAACATTCCAAAGTTATAAAAAGCCTCTAGAGCGTATTAATAGTCGGAGAATCACCAAAGTGGTCCCTAGACTTATTTTATTGTTACTTTCACGCTAGAATGATGATCACACTCCCTATGCGATATACAACTATACAGGCATCACAAGGGTGCGGGGCTAATGTGGCTAGTAGGTACCACTAGGGAACACCGCGTCGGTGAATTCCATGCAAAGTGCCTCCCCGCTTTTGAAGTGGTCTTTCGAACATTTGTCATTGTTAATAAAAGACATGCATGTGTAGTTTTGATGTTTTGTTTGTTATTTCTTTATGTTTTTTCTTTACTTTTTGTTAAATATTTAATTTGATTTTAACTTGTGCTTATTGTTTTCAAAATACAAACTAAATAAACAATTTTATTTAAAAATTTTCAACACTTTGATACAGTTTTTAAAGAAAATTGTGTTAGTATTGATATAAATTAACTTTTGGTCTCTTAAGCAGCTTTGGGACATGCTTAGATTGAAATTTCAGAAAAATATGAAACTGTTAACCAAATTGTAAAATGAAATAAAATTTTATTATGTGTGTGTTAAATTAAAAACAATTAAAAAATGATGGAGAATGAAGGGTACATCCTTGGTACTAATATTTTGAAGGCCAGACGGAATGATAAGTCCGACGGATTTAACTGGGAACCGATAAGCACATTGATCTATTTTGCCTCGAAGACCCGACTCCAAACGGAAATGATAGTTCAAAACTCAGTTCGACAAAACCAATGTAAAAGAGTGAAAGAGGCTGATTTCTTTTATAGAGAAGGGAATGGCTCTTGAGGGAGCAGTGACTTAATTTTAAAGAAACAAGAAAGGATTAGTTTGCCACTTTGGTGTTAAATTTGGGTTTATACAATACATAATGTACTATTAGTCTATTACCCTAAAATAATACGAAAATTTCCTTATGGTAAACTCATTAGATGTATTTTATTATAAATATAATGCTACATTTTATTATGAAAATTTAATATCCTTTTTAATGACTTTAAACTCATTATTACATCATCAAGTTCTTAATTCCAATCCAATCTGACAAGAAGCTCGGTTTTTATAGAGTTCACTTTTAAAATCATTACTTCATAGAATGAATGAACGAAGAATAAAAGAGGATGGTGATGTAATCTTGTAGTGAGCCAGAATAAAGAATGAAAAATAAAATGTGTTACAGCTATATGTTACCCATAACAAATATAGCCATTGCTATCCTATAAAATCCTATCACAACCAATAACATTTTGTTTAATTTGTCACTTCTCACACATAATTACATGAATTATTTATCTTAACTTTTGTTGTAATAAAATAAAGAAGTAGTAATATTTAACCATACCAATTTTACTCATATTTTGTTTCAACCTTAAACAATTTTGTGAGGTTTTCATATTAAGCTTAGGCTAAAAGTACAATATAGGATGTTGTTAATATCTTTACATTAAACTTTAAGTTAAAAGACCATTAAACATGTTGGTTAACAACTTAAAGTCCATGTATAAACCATATTTGTTAGAGTTTATAATAACCGATAAATTTTATATAATTATAACAAATAATCAAATCTTCTCTTTGTAATCTTTGACGCTAGAATTCTCTTATCATAGAAAAACCACAACCCTCTCTCTTCTTCCACACCATTTTCTCCTCTTTGTAATCTTTGACGCTAGAATTCTCTTACTAGATGTTAGAGATTAGAGGTTTCTTTTAACATACATGTCGATCACGTCTCCAAGTTGTCACCATTTTTCTTGGTCTTTAATCGAAGTTTTCACCGATCTAACAATCAAGGTTCATTAGGGTTTTAATTAATTCGTTGCTTCATAATATTTGATCTAGATATCCGTAGAACATGTAATGGTTGGAGAAGATGTTGGTGAGTGATAGTTCGAAGATGGAAACTTTAAGAAAAAAATGTTACTAAAACGTTAAATGAACAAACTGTAAAGATTTAAATATTATTATTCCTGAAAACTAAGAAAATAAGAGGTGTCCCTAAAGTTGAGATATTGTACTTATATGATAAAGTGATGAGTTTAGATAGGTAAGCGCAATTTGATTTCTCCTCTATTAAATTTGTATTGTGAATTTCAGAATTTGTGATCTTTTGCTTTATCCTAATGATATTATACTTAGAAAGATATATACAAATCAAAATTAGTATCTAGAAATCGTGTTCCAAATAGATACAGCATATAATAGATAACTATAAACTTTATAACCCTATAAGTTATAACTTACATTGTTTTAGTTCGGTTACAAATACTTAACAATGAATTGTATTAATGAGAATGTTTGATTGAAATTTAAAAAAAATATTTGATTAAAAAGTCATTTAATATCCCTATTGCTATTAATTATTTTCTTAACTTGACAAAAAAATAATAATAAATAAAAAATAAGGATATTATTTATCTTTGGTTTTATTATGAGGATTTTTATTATGTTTATTATATATATTCACTAGCCTAACACCCGTGTTTACACGGGTTGAAAAATTAAAATTTTCATTAAATACATTTAAAATGTAATAGTCATGAGAATATAAGTCAGTAATATATAAAAATATGAGAACTAAAAAATATGTACAAAATTAAATTACATTACAAATTTAAATAAAAAAAACACAAAATCTTATAAATCTTTATAAACCTCTTTGTATATGATATTTGAGTTTATACTTGAAAGTTAAAAGTTCACCTTTACCATCCAATATAATCAGCTTTAATCCATCTAATCATGAATTGTTTGACAATTTGACATACAGTTGTTCGTGTATAAAAACATGTTGTTTTAAAAACTAATAGCTCTTGATTATGATTGACCATGACTCATGTTTATAGTAATCGCAAATCACATGGCTAAGGGAAATTACATTATTTGAAAGTTAAATGATATCTTTTTGTTAGTAGGTATCAAAAAAATATAAGGGATAAAAGTATATTCACTAATATTATTACTGTGTGATATAATCTTTACATCTAAGATATACAAATACATAATGTATAAAAAAAATAAAAGATAGATGATTCGGTTAGTAGCTTATAAAACCTAGGAAACCACTATTTTAACATGTTTCCTTGTATTTTTTTTTTTTTTTGAAATGAAAGCAAAACCAAAAAATAATATCATTTAATAATCTGACCACTTGACTTGTAATGTTTAACAAATATTAAATGACGTAAATAAATTGTAAATACGAACATGATAATTATGTCGTTTGTTTACTTTGATAACATGTACATTTGTTAAAACTCAATATAAAAACTATGAATTGGTTAAAAATATGTACATGCATATTATTTTTACAAAGTATTAAAATAAATATATAGAAATATTAAAAGGTGAAACCTCGTTATTTTTAGTATAAATTAATGTTTTCTAAATATATTAATGATAGATTATAGTATTTTAAACTACTACACTTATTGAAAATAGATTTTCAATTAAAGTATACATAAATTATTGGTTTTAAATAACTGATTTAGATTCTTGATTCTAATATAATCATATTGCTAAAAAGATGAAATGTAACAATTGTTTACTATGAATGTGTCATTTGATAAATTATTGCTTAAAATTAAGTCATATTAACAACATGGTAAGAAATGATAAGATATGATAAAAACAATATTCAATAAGATTTTTAAAAATCTGACTTACATCATATCAGTGTATAATATAGAAAAAGAACATGATGAATATGAAGAACAACTTGAATCTTTTACCAAGTTGTATGCCATAATAAAGTATTATCGAAACAAATTCAATGGTGTGGAACAAAGTTGCATAATTTAAAACGGAAAGTAAAATGGAAATTTACGAAAGATGAAAAGCATAGAGGAGTAAAGTTGGAAGTAAAAAAGGTTGTGAGGTTAATCGCAAAAGGAAAAATGGTTTAAAAGTAATAAAAATTTGTAAGGTTACGTTGCAAATATTGAAATGCTTTGGGTTAAGATTAAGAAATCAAATTATTTAAGAAACATCCTATTCATATGGTATAAAATCATTATGTATAGAAAAATTATAAAAACAATCATTAAAGCCTAATGTACAACCCTAACACACAAACTAAGTTGGTAATTAATATAACTAGGTAGTAGCTTATGTGCTTCGTGGCAGGTTTCGTAACAATATGTTTCCAAATTAGAGGGCTCTGAAATGGAGAATTGTCATGGCTGCAAACACTCGTATATCCCCTTAAAACAACTATTAGTGACTGTAGACAATCGTTTGCCACATCGTTAAACATATCATTTTTATTTATCGTCATTGTTTTTAGATTATTGATGCTAATCGTTACAAACAACTCGCATAACTAAGAGGCAACCTCCTACACTTGACGTAACCCTCACGAACCTCGTCTCTCTTGAGACTCCTTTCTTATAAACCTAAGCAAAGGTTAAAACAAAAATACAAAAACTTTGTGGCAAAAATAAGATCATGACAAACTCACTATTCATTTCACTTGCAAAATTAATATTATGTAATAATATAGTCGAATGTGTAATTCCATTTCCATTTTATCACATATTTAACATGTTAATATTAAGTCATAAAGTAATAGTTTAATACAATCGCTCAAAACTCTTCCTATACTTCCCGCAAGTAATGACCTTTTGTGCGTGTTTTCCCAAAATGTATAATAATTAAATAAATACGTTTACATTATTTAATTCATATGTCAACACGTTCACTCATATTTGATTCGCATATGAATATTGTTTCACATATTTACAATGCAATCTAAGCATTCATTTTTTTAATATGAAGGACATAACTCCATAAGTGATTCGTGTACATAAATTCGTACTATGAAATAAAATTATTGTTTATATTAGTGCATTAGTATAGCATTGATGTCATGATGCATTGATTTATCATTTTATACATCGGGGGTGGGAGTGGGGGTAGCGGTTGGGATGGAGGTTAAGGTCTAATGAGTCTCACAATAAAAAATTTTGTTAAGTTTTATCAATGTTTAGAGTAAAATTTATTTTAGAAAAAGTCTAGGTGTTATGTTCAAGAATAATTTATAACATTGATTCACAAATGCATTTTATGGAGGTTACACAACAAATTTCATTTATTTTGTTTTCCTTTAAATAAATTTTATTACTCAATTTTTCACTAGCTATGACACTTGAAAATTTAATCTCGCAGGAACAAATATATTATTAAACACCTTGCAATATCAAATTTGATTATTCATTTAAAAATGATACCATGCTTATAAAGAAAATATATAAATAACAAATCTCATATTATAGACGTACATAAAATATTATATTGAAACTTGTAGTTTTTATAAAGCTAAAGCATATTAAAGAATAAAGATATTTTGAGATTAAAAGGATGATAGACTTAAATTTGAAAGCATAATCATACGTATAACCGCATTTCATCTTTTTATCTTTCAAACAAATTCAATTTTATATTAATTATTTAGAAAACCACTAAGTTAATTTTTAAGCATTAGTTTGGTAATGTCAAAATAAAAACCACTTGATATATATATTAATTAAATCATTCTACATTTAGTATCTTTAAACGTGATCAATTAACGCAATAAATCACAAAATCAAAAATCAACCAACTCAAAATAAAAGCACTAAATCAATATTATTAATATTATTTAGAATGACTAATTATATAAAAACTGAATAGTAGATAAACAGTTGGGACAAAACAAAACAATTACAAAACCTAAAAGAAAATTTGAACAACCCAAAAACAAACCAACTAATAGAAACATACACGTATATAACTAATATCAACTATTAATTTTTTTCATCTCAATGCTTGAAATCAAATCGTAGAAAAAAGTTAGTTAGAGGGATATTTTAAGAATAACTACTTTGTTAAGTTTTGACAAGTCCCCCTATTTTTTAACACAATCATATCTTTTATATACGATATTATTTTTTTATAATAATTACATTATAAAGACGAGCATTTTTTATCTTTAGAACGAGTGTACAGTATTGTTATATGAGATGATAATAAATTTATTTACGTTTTAAACTTATATCATGTTATTGTGTTTTTAGTGTTGTTTATTGTGTCATTTTAGTTAGTTATTGTGTTTTCTAAAAGAATAAATTAAAAAATTATATAATAATAGAACAATATTGTTGTGTATCTCTAATATTGAAATACAATAATAAACTAAACATTAATTAGTCTAGATTTACATACTATCAAAAGCTAACGAAATAAGTTGAATGATGTTCAACGAATCACTAGTGGTCCTAATATATTAAAAATAATAATAAAATAGCACAATATAACATTATGTTATTTTTATTGTCATTATATTATTTAAACACTATAAGTTTTGAAAAATACATTGGTGAATAACATGATTGTGTACTTCTAACTGTAAAATATAATGATAGATAACAATAAGTTTATATAATCTATAAAAAACAAAAGCAAAAATAACACATTGTGTTATCTTTAATACTACGAGTTTTAAAAATTACGTTGGTGAAAGTATTACAGGACCGGTAAAGAGAGTTAATGCAACATTTTCACAAGGTTAAGAGATTTAGAACACTTAACATATCAAATAGGAAACCAGTTAAGATGAAACAATGAACAAAAGTAAAAAGAACAATAACAAGAACCCTCAAATATGGTTTTCAAAAATAATATATATTGCTTTCAAGTTCTTACAAGTGTTACAAAGCTTACATATTAGAATACAAGTACTTGAGATACTTTATAATACATCCTACAGTCGACCATACTTTGAAGGCCAACTAGAAATACTAATCTAGACAACAAGATCAATGTAAAGTCAAAAGACAGATTGTTTTTTAAGTAGTGATTATGACATGTCATAACTCATATCCTTATTTATTATAAAAATAATAAAAATACATAGTTAGAAAGTTATATACTCAACACCTTAATCTAAAGTTGACAAAAGCATGTGACTATGACATGTCAGCAAAAAGGTGATTCAGCTTTTGTCAAAAGTATGTCAGAGAAGGCACATCTTTTTCTGTCTTCGGAAGAAATCAGACTTTGGCTTCAGAAGACTTTGTATTTGATGCTTCGAAAAGCTTCATCTTTGGCTTTGAAAGAATTTGTCTTTTGGTTTTGAAAGATTTGATACTTAGCATAATTCACTAAGTAATATCAAATCTTTTGAATCACTTTCTTAGTACTTCATATGTGAATGCTAAAAGCTATTTGAGTTGTTCATTCGTTGCATCAGAGTCTATGTATAATTCTTACAAGTATATCATCGTGCTTTTCTAATTGTAAAACATAATAATAGATAACAAAATTATATAATTTATAGAAACAATGACATAAATAACATAAAATGATCTAAAATGTAAAAGACAATGATGAATACAAATAACAAATGATAAATAAAGTATATGACACAATTAAATGACACTTAACACCACGGTTTTGAAAATCGGACCGGCCGGTCCGACCGGTTGGACCAAGAACCTGATTCCAATCCGTTCTGGTTCGGTGCTTAAAACCATTTTAATGTTGAACTATTGATCAGACCGATTGAACCATTTTTATATACTTTTTTATAATTTTTACATATATTAAAAAGAATTAATTATAATTTTATTTGGTTCTTATATACGGTCTGACCGGTTGAACCGGTTCGACCATCGGACCGGTAAGGCGTCTAGTTTACTGTTCGGTCCTTTCTTAGACAAAAAATTAGTTTCTAGGCTAACCTCCCCTCCCCCTTCCCCCAACCCCCACAACGCACACAAACACACACACACACACACCACACACACACACACACACACATATATATATATATATATATATATATATATATGTGTGTGTGTGTGTGTGTGTGTGTGTGTGTGTGTGTGTATGTGTGTAGGGGAGGGATCCCTTGAAAAACGTGTTATAAATAAAACCAAAAGTTACGTATATGTAAGTACACGTTGTAACATCTTGTATTTTTCGTTTAATTAAAAATTAGCATCGTTATTCTTGTAAGGACCATTGTTGCCTAATATAAAACTCATGGGTTACTTATGCACATTGCTTTAATTTGTCTTTTAATCCTTTAACTTGAAATATTATAATGATAATTATTATATAATAAATAATAATAATAATAATAATAATAATAAACAATAATAATAATAATAACTAAGAATAATAATAATAATAATAATAATAATAATAATATTGTTATTAATAATAATAATTTATAAAAACTATTAAACTTAGAAATGTTTAAAACTTGAATTTAATAAGTCAAGGGGGCGTTAATGTCATTTTATAAACTTTAAATAGAAGGTTAATGCATAATGTAACATCTGCAATTTTTAAAGTTAAAAACTAAATTTTTAAGTTCTATTATAAAATTATTATGATAATTTTAAATGATTAAATATATTAAGTGTGCAAATATTATTATGAAATATTTATAATCTAAACAACTTGTAATAATTTACCTAGAAATAAATCTTTTCATAAAGTTACAAAGAAATGATCATGTTATGATAAATAACTAAATGGAAATATGAAATTTTGAAAATAAATAATTAAATTATAAAATTAACAAGCTTTATAAAAGTTATAAACACTTATAAATAATTAATTTGATTAGTCTTGTTAGTACAAGGTCTACTTTGTAATTTCTGAAACTTAATATAGAAGTTTTAACATAAAATAATAACTATGCAAAGTTTAGGGACCAAAATGTAAAATCATGTAAACCCCACCCCCCTTTACCAACTCGGACCCGTCGCCGACCGCTAACTCCGGCCACGTCTCCGGCAACCGCCCAAACCAACTCATAACCCCCGAATTTCAAGCCAAATCGATGCTAACCGTTCCCGAAACGGTTTCGAATAGTTGATGAGCATTCATTCGAGTTTGAAGGTGTCGATTGAGTTGGTAACCACTCGACATCAATTCTTTAACCGTTCGTCGATTAAGTTCTAATAATAATCAAATTAATCTAATATAAACAATCATCTAGATGTCCCTAAACGTTCACAACTCGCAATTCCACTTGAATCAAACACAAACACCTCCTTCGATCCTCTCTTCACCCGTGACCTACAACCTATTCGAAGACCTCTTTTCAAGTTTGCTAACCCTACAATTAATAGAGGGCTTTTCACCTCTAGAGCTATTGGAAGATTTCTGTGGGATCAATTTTATTAATATCATCTTTTGGGCATTGATCGAGCCGTACATGGTCGCGGCGTGTGCTTCGTGCATTCCAAGCATCAACTCAAATCCAATCAGGTAATTGAACCTGCTTAGACATTCGGTTTTACATGGAGATCAAAAGCCCCATGATAATCGGCATTAACAACAACGGATTAGGGTTCAATTTGGAACAATTCGATTCTAGGGTTCTTTAGAAATTGAGGTTTTCTTTAATTATTGTCTATATAAATTATTTTCCAAATCCAAACAGATTCGGGCCTTAGCCCAACTAGTTACCACTCCACACATTAAACCGGAGATCTTGGGTCCAAACCCAGCCTCCGGCATTTATTCTTTTAGGCTACTTTTTATATATTTTAAACTCTATAAATTATACTAATATGTATTAAATCAAAGTAAAAAACTAATTTATAAATTAAAACATTTCAGAAATTTTTAATTTTATTTTTTAGGTTTTAAAAACTTATGATTTTCAAATGAATTACTTTATAAAAGATAATAAAGATTATAGAAACTTTACTAATTATTTTATGTAATTTAAATGTTGTAAACTTATTATTATTCAAATGTGGATTATTCTAAAACAATATAAATCGATATGTTAAATAAATAATTATTTAAATAGTTATTTAAATATTAGATATTTATCTATTTATTTAATCATATTATATCATAATTAATTTATAGATTTACTTCTTAAATTATTACTTAAATATTTGAAACTTATAAAACAATATAACGTGCTATTATACTTTATTATTATTTTTTAGATTTTGTATTATAAGACCTTTACATTAAATCAATTAAAAGCTCAAAACTTCATAAAATGATGTTAAATAATTTTAACGTCAATTAATTAAGTTTTCATTAATTCTATTTATCAAGTTTTAAATAATTAGTTATTAAATTAATTATTTCTTTTCACATATTATACTTAATTTTTATTAAATCAATAACTTAAATTGTTGGGACATTTTTAATCATTGTTAGGCTTAATTGATTTATATTATCTTTATTAAACCAAAACGTAAACGATTCATTATTTCATTTTAACTATTTAAACCCCAAATTTCCAATTGAAACCCTAGTTCACGTTTATTCATTACTCTTACCTTTAAACTTGACCTTGAAATATATATACGTTAAGTATCTTGTAAAAGAAATCGTTGGAGCCTCGTTTAATCTCTTATCATCATTCTTATACTTATTTTCCATGTGAGTATTTCTATACCCCCTTTTTGCACATTTTTACACTTTGAGATAAAACATGTTACGTTATAACCATTGCACTTGTAAACACATTTGATGCTTGTAAACTTATGGCAATTCACTTATATATTATGGTTAGTTGATCTTTGTAGCTACCATGTAATGTCGAATATATGTATAATCATTAACTATTGCTAGCTGTAAGGCCCCCCGTTCTCGAGCACCTCACAGTTGGTCAATCATTGCACTAAAAACATTATAAAACGTACATTTATTTTGCAGCGGAATTTAAAACTTTCATTAATAACTAAAACCATATCATTTACAACCTTCGTTTTCATCTCAAATACAATGACATGTCAAAATACGGATGCCAGCCTCAAATTGCTCCCAGTAGCTTATGCATCCATGCCTGCAACTCCTCAGCATCAACATACCTGCCAACTATCATGCATACAAAAGTCAGCGACGTTAAGTGAGTTCTAGTTTTATAATAAAACATACTTTTCAGTGTTAAAATCGTTCTTTACTTTATTTCAAAACATACTATACTTTACATCGTTCGTGATCATGCATCATACGTACATACAGATAATGTCATTATTATCTTCATCATTACGTTCTTAACTTTGTTCATTCAACATATTATATTATCATTCACTTCTCTTTCTAGATCCGGTCAGACTTTACCTTCTTCGTGGCACTCAGCCATGATTACTGAGGTCGAATGACAAGGATCATGTTCAGTACTTTATTACGATAATTCATTTATGTTCATTCTTACGTTCGTTCTTTCATACATGATCTTCCGTTCATTACTCTTTATTACTCGAATCTTGTCTCTTGCAATATCCCCGACTCATGCTCGAAGCTAATGCTGTGTCGGGGCCTGCTCACAAACCCCCGACTCGTGTCCGAAGACTGACACAGCACCGGGATACGCGACAAAGATCCCATACGAGTCAATCACAGGGATTGAACCCCATCGAGTCTGTTGCAACACAAAGTCGCTCATCTCATATCTCGTCTCATGGACAAAGACCTCTGTCGAGTCTGTTTCGAAACAGAGTCGCTCACCTCATAACTATGCTTGGCTTTATGCCACACCCCCGAGGTTATACATAACTCGGGTAACGACACCCCCACCGAAGTGGGTAACAACACCCCCACCGAAGTGGGTAACAACACCCCCACCGAAGTGGGTAACAACACTCCCACCAAAGTGGGTAACACCCCCATAGAAATGGGTAACACCCCCATAGAAATGGGTAACACCCTCATAGAAATGGGTAACACCCCCATAGAAATAGGTAACACCTCTGAAGGTCAGTCACAAAGACTGGAACCCTTGCGTGCACACTTTAGGATTTGCTGAACCTCACACGGTAGAGCTTAAGGCATTAAGAGCCGTGCACCTCTGTTCATATTGCTTCCAATCCTCTCCATACTTCTCTCATTCATTAATTCATGCATGCATTCATTCATTGCATTCCTCTTTTCATATCTTCCACTTTACGTACATAATACTTTCATTACATTCATTAACGTTCAGCGCAAAGCCAAAAGAAGACATACATACATAATAAGGAACACACATAAACATAAACATATACCATCAACATCATACACACATCAAACATAAGCCATCACATCATAACCAGACCTATCTTCCTATTTTACCTCTTGAAATCCACTTAGAAAACCTCAAGTCCAAAGTGGGCGCATGGGTCCTTCCAGGCGCATGAGCATAAAAATTCTAAGTGTAAAACAGTCTGGGCGCATAGGCACTGTTTGGGCGTTTCTGCCCTGTTCAGGCGCATCACCAACACTTAGCCGTTTCAAGCACTTGGACGCACGGACACTGTTTGGGCGCATGGCCAACACTTGCCGTTTCATTCACTGGGACGCATGGGTACTGTTTAGGTGCATGGTCCACGCTTAGCCATTTCATCCAGTGGGACGCATGGGCACTGTTTGGGCGCATGGCCAACACTTAGCCGTTTCATCACTTGGGCGCATGGGCACTATTTAGGCGCATGGCCACACTTGGGCGCATGGCTAATACTTAGCCGCATGGCCAACATGTTGGGCGCATGAGCCACTGTTGAGGCGCATGACCCACTCTTGGGCGCATGACCCACTCTTGGGCGCATGGCCAACACTTAGGCGTCTGGTCTCTCATGCTGGACGCATGGACAACTGTTTGGGCGCATGAACCACTATTCATGTTCATCAAACATTCTGAAATATTTTCTATGCTACCAATTTCACCCGATTATCATTCTAAGCATACCCAAACACAAATCTAACATACTAAGGCCATCTAAGCATGCTAAACATCATCTCCAACCCATAATCAACACTATAACATACATACATACATACAACATTCGAACATAAAGCTATAAACCCGCGGTTTCTTTCAAAATGTTTACTTAGTATGCATAATAGCCTCAAGTCAGTTGAAAATCAGTAAAAGAGGGGTTCTAGAAACTCATCTTGAGCAGCCTTTGAGCAACACTCTTCCAGTTCAAGAACCACTTTGATTCAGCTCTTGAATCCCGAAAACAAACTCTAAACAACCAGAACTTCGGTCAAGAACTCAAAACCCAGCTGAAACCGAGCTCAAATAAGAGAAGACTTACCTTTTACAGCTTCTTCTTCCTCTTTCTCTCTATAGAACCAAGATTTTCTCTCTCTCTTCTTCTTTTTAACCGTAAAAAAGAAGATGAAAAAGGAAGAATGGGCACCCATGCCCTTAAATCCTTAAAATAATAAAAGTGTACTTTGTACACTTTTTCCCCTTCCACTTGTGCAAAGTTTCTATTCTTTCTATTTACTTTTCTTTTCCTTTCGTTTGAATAGAAATTCGGGGTGTTACACTAGCCTGGCGACGTCATAGATCTATGGGCCTGACAAGCCTGCTTGGTTGATCCAAGTACACTTAGCTAATCGTATATACTTGTAAACGTTTGAGACTTGTAAAACTTTGTCAATGTTTGATTGTGCATTCTGTCTTACATCCCTAGTTACTTTGCTCTCTAACTTATAACATGAATTGCCATCTTTTATACACTTATGTATTGCAAACTATGGAAATCTCACCAACTTTCAAAGTTAACCTTTTATTTTTAACATGTTTCAGGTTTGCTACTTGTGGATTCCCTTCGTGCTCATATAAGACTTGGACCTAGTTTAACTTAACATGTTATTTCTTTGTTTGATGATTTTGTAATATATGAACTTATTTGTCTTGTAATGTTTTAATAAATAATGATATTTAATAATATTTCAACTTAATTAGTTCCATGTGCTATGAGCAATCGTCTCACATTCGTCTGCCCCGATGATTCCGCCGTCGGTCGGGGTGTGACACATAAAATAATAAACATTCATAAGTTGAGGGACTATTTCTATAAATTTAAAAATCAAAACCCCCAAATGCCCCCCCCCCCCCCCCCGGTAATTTCGGTGGTCGTCCAGTGTGACTTCCAGCGACCCTTGATCGTTTCTAACACTCAAACCGTTCCAAATCGAGCCTAGAACATGAATCGAACTGGAACCGTTGATAATACAACCTGAAACGTTCATTTTACTATCGAATCACTCGAAGCTGAAACCCCAATTTACTTCTTAACCGTTCAACGTATAAATCATAGTAATTACCCAATTAACTGAACATAATCAATCGTTAATCATCTCTAACACATCCCTATTTGCAATTTCATCTAAGAAACACACAAACCCCGCTTTTGATTACCATTTTCATCGCAACCTGTGTCTAATCGAACCTCAGTCCTCTACCATTATCAACTCTACTTGATTGAGGGCTTAGAACCGTGAACATCATCCACAACTTCACACGAGGTTAATTGGATTAACATCAACCGTGCACAACAATCGGATTCAAGCTTCGGTCGTGATATCTCTTACATTTGTTCATCATCAATCCAATTTCAGTCGCGTAAATTGAACATACATATATACTCGAAACCATCTGGGGAAGCAAAACCCCATGTTTATTTCTGTATATGCATTCGATCTAATGATCAATTTGAAACAAAATCAAACTATGGTTCTTAAGAATTGGGGGAGCTTTGAAATTGTGTTTTTATTATTTGGAACCAGGAGTTTACCACGGCTACAGCCCTTGGTCTACCGTCACTTGAACACTGCACAACCTTGAGGTCTCGGGTTCGAACCTGGGTAACCTCAACTCAATTTTTTTGGGCTTTTTGGCCTTTTAAAAAATATATAAAATTTCAAAAAATTATAAAAACTAATTTTGTAAACCTTATTTAATCTTAAAAGTCAATAATTACTTTCTGTAGATTATTTAATATTTTTTTTATATATTACTAACAATGTTATATTTTTATAAAAAAAGACTTAGAACAATAGTCTAAATTATTGAATTATTATTGTTTCGAATATTATCTTTAAATTATTGTTTAAATCATGTGTATTATAAATAATTACAAAAGTTTATTTAAACTTCTATTTAAACCTTATTACAAATGATTTCTTTTTTGTTTCTTCATATTAATACATAAATAGTATATTTTATTTTCATTGAATCAAAATATTATTATAATATTATTTAGTCATTAACCCCTAAATTATTATCAAAACCTAGTTCATATTAAAACCTTAATTTTCCTATTAAACTTAAAATCTTGTAAATATATATATTTAGGTACCTCGTGAAGGTTTACGTTGGAACGACGACTATTATTGTTCTTATTATTCATCAATTATATATACTTATTGATCATGTGAGAATTTCTATACCCCTTTTTGCATATTTTTACACTTTGGGATGAAACATGTTACCTTATCATCATTGCACTTGTAAACTCGTTTGATTCTTATAAACTTATGGCAATTCACTTGTATGTTGTGGTTAGTTGATCTTAGTAATTACCATGTATTGACTAATATATGCTCAACATTAACTATTGCTAGCCTGGCGACGTCATAGATCTATGGGCTTGACAAGCTTGCTTGGTTAATCCAAGTACACTTAGCTAATCGTATAAACTTGTAAACGTGGAAACTTGTAAACTATCAAGGTTTGATTGTGCATCTGTCTTACATCCTTAGTTACTTTGTTCACTAATTTATAACATGAATTGCCATCTTTTATATACTTATGTATTGAAAACTATAGAAATCTCACCAACATTACGTTGACCTTTTATTTTTAACATGTTTCAGGAAACGCACGAGTTTGATAGCCATCTTTGAATCTATTTCACACCTAGGACTGGACCTAGTTAAATAAATGGATGGACTTGGAAATATTTCTTATTATGCATTGTTGATTCTTTATTTGAGACTTATGTTTGTAATATTACATTTGAAACTTATGATTATTATATTTGGGTTTAATAATAGCGTTATGTGGCTGTGAACGATATTAACCCTCACATCTCGACGTTTCCGCCGTTAAGGTTGGGGTGTGACACGCGTTACCAAGTGTACAACTAAGAGTTACGTACATGTAGGGGTTACGTATATGTAACTACGCGTTACCTAGTGTACAACGAAGATTTACGTGTATGCAGTTCATAAAAGTTACGTATATGTAAGGCGTTCTGTTATCATCGTTATTTAATTGGAGTTTAAATTAAAAATATCTACAATGATCTTAAAAAGAATCTTGAAGTTACTTAAATATATTTTAAACAATTAAAAAGCTAAATCGTTTATAACGTATGTGATAGAAAAATGGTGATTTTGACGATTTTTAATTATAAACATATTTTTCATTTGATTTCTCTCATATTGTATAGGATGTCTTACATACGTGTGTGAAGGGTAAAAATCAGCATTTATTATTGATTATTTTAATTTATATCTAGTTCTATCAACTTTTATAATTCAAACTAGGGGTGTGTTTTTTACCCAAACCCGAATATCAAATCCGAACAAAATCAACCCGAACCCAATTAAGAACTAACCCAAGCAACCCAACCTAATTATTACACTAACCCGAACCCGAATTTTATAAATGGTTTGGACTTTGGATTGAGTTTGTAAGATTCGGGTCAACCCGATTAACCCGAATATTCATTTGAAAAAAAATCAAGATTTATATATATGTATGTGTTATGCTACCATTTACAAGATTTGAAAACTTGATTTTCTAAACTTTATATTATATTGTTGTGGTTCGAATGATCATATAAACTTTGAGGATAATTAATATATAATGTCATTTAATATTTAAATATGCATAATAAAGTGAATGTAAATATGTAAATAATTTTCAATCAAGATAATAAACAAAATTATCTATTAATAACACATGCTAAATCCCATACATGTTTTTTGATCATATATATATTTTTTAGACAAACATTTTAGATAGCAGATAATTTAAAGCTT
The DNA here is from genome assembly GCA_025506515.1 of Flaveria trinervia. NCBI lineage: Eukaryota > Viridiplantae > Streptophyta > Magnoliopsida > Asterales > Asteraceae > Flaveria > Flaveria trinervia. The sequence continues at coordinate 11,431,967 of CM046444.1, forward strand.
AATGGCTTAGTCTAACTCGATTACCGATTAACCCGGCCCTAATAAACCCGAATATCAATACTCAACCGATTAAATGTTGCTTATTTGGTTTGGTCTTTGAGTTGATTTTCTACACGTAAAAACTCGAGAAACCCGACCCGAACAACCCGAAACCTGATTAAATGACCCGAATGACACCCCTGTTCAAACAAATAACTTTAAAACCTCATTGGTTTTTAATAAAATATCCAAAAATTAAGAACTTATTGTCTTTAACTTAAATATATAATGTAATACTTTTATATATAATATTGTCTTTTTTTATAAATAGTGAATTGTTGTGGTGACAACAATATGTCTAAACTAATTTACAACAAAGTACTTAACATTACAATAGTGTTTCAAAGTTATTTAGGTCTGGCACGTTTTGAAATCGTGTGATTATAACAATTAAAAACATTTGTAACTAAAGTTAAATATTTTTCATTACCTAAAAATACGCTACAAGGTAACGTATTTAAAGTGCTCGGGACACCGTCGACATGAACCGTCGTAAGCTTCAGATCAGTCGGTGTTAAAGTATACTACATTTAGTACCTTACGTCGGTTATTTATGACACAACTTTCGAGGCAAAAAACAAGGTTGACTTTTGTATTCTATTCTAATAAATATATAAATTTGGATTCAATTTTCTCTCTCTGTTTTAGATGAGTGTTGGGTGTGTGGTGCGACGAACAACGAAACAAGACGTGATTTATAACTATATAAATATACTATAAAAACCTTTGATCAAAGAAAACTTTATGTTAAAAACTTAATGAAAAACAATATAAATAGATAGTGGCATTTCATCTTTCTACCTGCATATTAGGTTAAGATGTTTATATTTTTTCTTGTAATTTATATAAAGTCATAAACACGAATAATATGTGATATGTAATTACAACAATTATATTGATATCTTTATTATCATTAATATTATTGCTATTATTATTATTATATTTAATGATATTTTTTAGAGATTGTGAATGCACTTAAATGCATATTTAATGGTTATAACATGTATGATCGTCATACATTTTTCAAGTAAACTAAGATTCAAATCCATAAGAAGCAATTTATGAGATACTTTAAGAGTTGTGTAAGTTTACCCTCAAGAAAAACGGCCTTTTTTTTTACTATTTAGTTATATTTTTCTAGGTTTGTTCACTTAAGATATTTAAATAAAAATAAACTCAAATGAAACAAGTAAATTAATCAATTAATGGTTTACAACAAGTGAAGACTTTGAATTAACAGCCCACTAGTAAGGAGAGATAAGGCAGAATATATATATATATATATCACTATATAAACAAGCCAAAAGCTTCCCTTTAAATATCACAACTTCTTCCCCATATTCCAACTTAGAACATAGTTTGCAAGTTATACAAATGGAGCATCTTGAAAAAGGTCAAGAGATAGAAGTTGATGAGCAAAAATGGGTTTATGATTCTTCCTATGATCATAGAGGTCAAACACCTCTACGCGCTTCCACCGGCGCTTGGAGAGCTTCCTTGTTTATTATCGGTAATGATTCTGATTGCGTTCTTCGTTCTTGCTAGTTAGCCCGGTGTACTCTAGGCCCCTAATGACTTTATGTAGACGTCATATCATTCAATTTATCTCCTTTCGCTCCACCTTACCTAAGGAGATGTTTCAACCCTCTTTTACGTCTCTTTATTTAATAAAGACTTGATGATAGCACATACAAAAGTTGAGTTAACGGAAGAGTGTGTGTAAGAGGGGGTTAACCCTTTTTAACGCTTCACGTACATGGGTGAAGGATATAAGGGGCCGGAAGAGGCAACACCCTCTTTTTTTTGTCGGCGGTGTTAATTTTTGTTCGATGGTTTGTATTTTTTATACATATTGAGCTCCTCTTCCCCCATCCCGCTCAAAAAATTTAGGTTCACCCCCACCCCGGTATTATAGTTTTCAAACTACGTCACTGTTTACGTTGACTTAACGTCCTAGTGCATGTGTGTAAGTAAATCTAACAAATATATGTTAATATGTGACCTTAAATATTGAATTGATGACTTTTGATGACTAGTGTTGTCAAATCTTAGTGTTCTCATCTGTAGTCCATAATTTTAGACAAGAAGTTCGTTGTATTGACTTGTACTTTAATGCATTCATTGTACTTACCATTTCTATAAAATTTTCTGCTATTTATATTTTGAAAATGTTGAAAGTACGCTACTACTTTTCTTACGGTTATTAATGTTCTTAATCATTCAAATATTGATTGTTAACAGCCATTACCACATATACACAAGATTGCTCGAAAAGTTGTAATCATTCATCCTTTTTACTTTTAAGGAAAAGTCATTGTTTATTAAAAATATACTTTATACATTCTTATATTATATTTTAATTTTTATTAGAACGACGATTCACAGTTTTACGCATTTATTTAAATAAACTTTAATTTACTCTATATTTATATACTGTGTGGCTTAAACCTTCACCTCTAATAGAGAAACATATTTAACTTACTAAAATATCATTTCATTATTAAAAATATATATGTATGTCCGAATGAATGTTTAAATAATTATAATAGCCTTAGGTTAAATTAATGTACTTATGAAGTGATGATTATATTATAAATCAAATCAAATCAAATGAAACATCTCGGATCATATTTCACTAGTAACAGTGTTGTACATCAAAAAGGAAGGCTATAATTGCACCCCAAAAGCAAAGTCAAAAGGCAAAAGCAGTGTAAAGTTGGGGCTTTAATTGGCCAAAGGCTTTGTCTGCCAAAATTCTATATATGTTGATTCTAACCTGTCATTTCATATGTAAAAAACAAATCTACATTTCCTTAAAATAAAAATAGTTTTTTTCCCGACAAAAAAGTTCGAAAATCCAAACATTTTGTGTAACTTCTCTCTATGTAATTCTCATTCATGTGGTCCCAAGCTTTTTGCTAGCGGCTCTTCTTCGTTTTAATAAAATTCGCCGTTCGAAAACAATCCAAACATTTTGTAGATTTCTTGTAAACGTTATGTTCGAGGTAAAATAAGTGATTATAGTGATAGTCGGATTAGAATACTACGTTTTTGTGATATTTTGTATGTTGGAGTAATATAGGTTTTAAGGATTTTGTTTATGGAATATAGCGATGAGTTATGATATCATTTCTAATGTTATCGTGTTTGCAGCAAATGAGTTTGCTGAGAGGTTAAGTTACTTCGGAATTGCTTCAAGTTTGATCATATATCTTACTAAAGTCATCCATCAAGATGTGAAGACATCTGCTAAGAGCGCTAATCAATGGATTGGTGTGACGACTCTTATGCCGCTTGTTGGAGGTATTGTAGCTGATGCTTACTTGGGGCGTTTCATCACTGTTCTAGTATCGTCAATCATTTATCTAATGGTACTTCTTTTTCCATATTAACATACTATAAGTTAGTTGGAAATTTCTAAAAAAAACATTTGAACTCTATGTGGTCTTGTAATATTTAAAACAGATACTTTTCGATTCAAAATTTATATCAACGCGAAGACTTAATTATCAAATTCAATTGTCGGTTGCAGGGCTTGATACTCCTGACGATGTCTAGTATGATCCCTAGCTTAAAACCTTGTGGAAGTAACGGGCTTTGTCTAAAACCAAGGAAGACCCACGAAATTGTGTTCTTCATCGCGATATATTTGATATCTGTGGGCACAGGTGGCCACAAACCGTCTTTAGAAAGTTTTGGTGCCGATCAATTTGATGATGATCATCCAGAAGAGCGTCGAAAGAAGATGTCGTTCTTCAATTGGTGGAATGCAGCCCTTTGTGCAGGATTAGTGCTCGGAGTAACACTTATTGTCTATGTGCAAGATCATGTAGGTTGGGGTCAGGCGGATATCATTCTCACCATGACAATGGCTTGTTCCGTGGCAATCTTCGTCATCGGTAGGCCTTTTTATCGATATCGCAGGCCCGGAAACCCGTTAAAGCCCATGTTACAAGTATGTGTTGCAGCCTTTAAGAAGAGAAATCTACCTTACCCTTCTAACCCAAATGAGTTGCATGAAGAGCCCAAATCAGTAAATGCCCAAGAAAGACTACTTTGCCACACAGAATCATTAAAGTAAGCAAATTCTAGTGTTAGTTTTTTTATATTTGGAATAATTTGCGTTCTTTCTTGAACCCTCCACTATATGTTATTCCCGTTACTGTATAACCAATAAGAATCCCGATAACATGATCTCTTCGTTTGCAGATTTTTTGATAAAGCTGCGATAATCGAAGAACAAGATTTCTCTAATAAGAAACAACAGGATCCATGGAGACTATCGACGGTAACAAAGGTAGAGGAATTGAAGTTGCTTTTAAACATGATCCCAATTTGGCTAACTTCGCTACCATTCGGTATCTGTGTAGCACAATCCACAACATTCTTCATCAAACAAGGTGCGTTGATGAACCGCGAGGTCACACATCGGTTCGTCCTCCCACCAGCCTCAATATACGGGCTATCCGCTTGTGGAATGATCCTGTTGGTAACCCTTTATGATAGGCTGCTAATCCCTTTATTAAGAAGGATAACCAGAACCGAAAGAGGAATCAATATCCTCCAGAGGATAGGAATCGGAATGGTTTTTTCCATCATAACAATGATCATCGCTGCCATTGTTGAAAAGAAGCGGCTAATCACTGCGCACAATGATCCTTTACATGGCTCGGCTACCATGAGCGCGTTCTGGTTAGCACCACAGTTCATACTACTTGGAGTGGCAGATGGGTTCACTTTGGTCGGGCTTCAAGAATACTTCTATGATCAAGTTCCCGATTCAATGAGAAGCTTAGGGATTGCATTGTACCTAAGTGTGATCGGGGCTGGAAATTTCTCGAGTAGTTTCTTGATCTCAATTGTGGATCATGTGACGACTAAAGCATCGGGTGAGAGTTGGTTTGGGAAAGATTTGAACAGCAGTCGTCTTGACTACTTTTATATGTTTCTTGCTGCTATCACTGCAGCTAATCTGTGTGTGTACGCGCTTGTATCAAGTCGATACTCGTACAAGAATGTGCAGAAGAAGGTGGATGTGGCTGATTACTACAAAGGGGAAGGTCATGTGATGAGAGCTTGATACAAACAAGCCCAAATAAATTTGCAGTCCTGTAGTTATAGGGATATATATGCAGTGAAATTAGTGAAATTATATTATATATAATATATATAGGTGTGTTTTATTTCATACATTAATTAGAAAGATTTTCTTGTATTGAACATTTTAAGGATTTTATATTTCGTAATGGTACTGATTTGTATTGTTTTGAATTTTGGGCAATCAACTTGGATCTTGTTTCATTGGGTGTGTATAAGACAATTGGTTATTAACTGTTTAAATTATAAATTGAATCATAAAGATTTATTGGGGTCGATTTTATTTAAGTTGGTTAAATTTCTAGGTGGTTTGGTTTCTAGTTTGGTTAGATGAGTCACAAATAGTCATAACCAAACGGTTCAATTAAAAATAATCCAAATAAATTCACAATCAGCCAACTGGTCTGGTCCGATTCAAAAAAACATCATTCAAAACCAAACTAAATAACCAGTTATCAAAAGAAAAATCTTAACCAAACCATTAGTTTCTCAATAGATTAGATTTCAGTTTTTCTCGACTGCTTCAATGATTTGGATTTTTAATATATCTTTATTGGTTCAATTACTTAATTTTCTGTTACACCTTGTCTAAGTTTTGGTCAAACTTATGGCTATTTTGCACCTTGTGCAGAAAGGATTTCTTATGATAAACATGATTAAAAGGGCAGAATTGTTTTCTATCGAATGTATGAAAGTTAAAAGATTGATTTCCAAACAAACATTAATGAACATGTTTTAAGTATCTTTAAGGAATTAAAAATATATATAAAAGCTAAAACAAACACAATATACTATCAAAATTTTCGGGTTTCAGCTCTGTACCCAAACCGAAACACAACAATGCTTCGAAATTGGCACACGAGTATTTCCGATTTACGATCTATACACTGAACTCTGAAGGACTCAACTCTGGGCCACAATGACCATATAGCCTGCCTGTGTCATAAGTAACCTACATAAACCATAATATTTTCTAATCTCGTGCCATTATGAAAAACTAGTTCATCTGAATATGATGATCTAAGAGAAATGAAGACTCACACGTAAGGATAAAATTAGAATAGACCCTATGGTGCTCTCGACTAGAAGGAAGGCGCTTCAGATAGAAGCTTCTTTAATGTCTCGTATGTCATGAAAACGATTCCTACACCAGGGACCACTTTGTAATATTCTGGAAGTATCCCTCTGTAAAGACCACGTAACCCTTCGGTTCGCATGATGTGCCCAAGTGTCCCAAGTAAACCACTGTTGTAAACCCGTGGCCGTCCACCAACTCCTTCCAACTGCTTTCTCCTTCTCACAAGATCCAAAGGAAACGTTGCTGTGAAAAAAAATTATTACACCAAAAGAGTTAGGTAGGTTTACCAAAATGTGAGGCCCCAAAATCTATCAGTTGTCATTGCAGCTGTAAAACCTCACCTGTTGAAGAAGCGATGCCAGAGAGACTGCCACATGTGAGACTGACCATTACGGTGGAATCGTTTGGCCTATCATAGGACATAGAGGTATTAATACCGAGTTACAGAAAGTTGTAAATTAAATTCTTGGTTGACATGAGCATAGAGTGTGTACCTTTTAGATTTCCAGTATGAACGCAAAGTTTCATAAACAGAAAAGCTAATAGCAATACTTGGTCCGACACCCTACATGAGTAACAATATGGAGTCAAGTGCACATGACGTAGAGAAGGATAGTGGCTAAACAGGTAGGGCGTAAACAGGTCAGTACTTGTAATTTGTTTGGGTTATATGAACCTGACAATGGATTGCCACACATGGTCAAGTCAAGTTGGGTTGACCAGAAACTCAATTTGTCCAAGATCTTATATTTTTAATAGATAACTAGGGTATCAAATATGATTACAAATATCATATCATCCCAATTACAATACAATTTTTGAATAAAGTAACTTAACAATGTTTAGTGCATTATAAACATTTTGACCGACATTTGACCCGTTCCACCAAAAACGTATAGTTTATTTTTCTATTTAACCTGTTCAAACATTTAGAGATAAAGTATAACCCAAACCAACCAATTTCCAAGTAAATGAGTCAAAACCGCCTACACAAAAGGTACTACTATTACCAATAAAGTTGGTCCGAGTCCCTTATACAAGCCAAAAACACCCTCATCTCTACAAATTGTACGGAAGGCATGCCAGATTCCATTATAGTATATTGTACTTCTCTGCAAAATAAAAAATACACAACTGTAAAATTGTAATTTGTGCAGAAATACAGGTGTGTTGGCAACAATTGGTGAAACCTAATGTTGTAAAATCTAATTATAACACAATTAAGTACAGCAAATGCAAGATCAAAAATACTAACAAAACTAGATGAAACATCAGTGTTCTAAAAATCGGATCAAGTCATCAAGTGGTCACCTAGACAGAATTCAGAGAGCGGAGCAGAGGGACCCAATTATGGTCAAATTGAAAAAAAAACTAAGCAGTTTAGCTAAGACAGGTTGAACTTACCTGCTACAACTGATTCCATCTTGCATGTTCCAAGTGGTGATTTCATGTTCTGAGTTCCAATCTCATCTTCCAGGGTTTGGTTTTGCCTTCCAAATTCCAACTTCATATGGAAGTTGGAGGAATCAAGTAGCTATTGTGCAATTTAATCAAATGTGATAGAGAATATAGATAAATTATAAAGACCAACTGATTTTTGTCAGAAGTTCCTGATGAAGAAACCCAACTCCATGCTAGCATGTGACATCTTGTGAAACAATTCGTTTGTTGAGAAATTAAATTATAAATATACTTCATACATATTATAATGACAAGAATAAAAATAGGCAATTCTAACATTAAAGGATAACTTATATGCTGCTTAATTAACCAAATGAACCCGTTTAACCAATTAACCGCTAGGCACTTGATTGACCACCTAGATCCGCATAATGCTTTCTAGAACACTGATAACAAAAATCAATATCTGTGAATAAATTCTTTTACAACCTATAAGAATATATCTACAAAAACATTGAATATTTCTATATAGAAAGCAACTATGGAACAAGGAGTGATTGGAAAATTTTATAAGTATTCATTCTATACCTGTGCTGCAAGACGTGTCCTGATGAGATCTAACGGATATGTTGCAGTAGCAGCTGTTATTCCTGACATGCCGCCGCCTATAAAGTGCAAACATGCATCTGCGGCTGCAGTTCCACTGTTGTTTCCTATACTTGGTATTGACTTTAGCAGCTGCAAATCATAACAGAAACAAGTTAATCATGATAGATCGTCTCATCAACTTAATTACATCATCATAAACAGAAACCCAATCTCAGACCAAAAAGTAAAAAAAATGCAGCAAAATAACCCACTTTTTTATACTGCTCATAGGCGTAGAAGTTAACTGCGGTATAAGGAAGGCGATGAGCAATAGTAACCATATTCCCTTTCCAAAAGGCTCTAAAACCCTCTTCATTAACAATACGCAACGCCTCATTCCATATACAAGGCCTGCTCAACAATGCCCCCTCAGAATGCATGCCTTGCACCTGCAGAATGCAATACAAAAAATCATCCATCAATTAAAGAATACAGTATGCCAGTAGCATGGCCCAAAGACATATACTGCTACATTTAAGGTTGAATTTTGACTTTACAGATAAATATAGATTAAAAGTTATACAAAGCATTATACTTAATCATCAAAGTAAACAAACTCTCACCAAACAAACACTGAAGGATCTAACCCTTGTCTTTTCTCTAACCATTTAAAACCTAAAAACCCCATAACAATTGGCGAATAATAACTTCAAACAATCACACATCATATAATCAACAAAACTACAACGATCAAGTTACATAACTACCTGAAACAGAATAGTAAGTCGCGCAAGCGGAGCCGTACACGTTTTACTAAAAGCTCCGGCAATACCTCCGGCGAGAAGCTGCGGCACCGTCCCTATCTCCGCCGACTGCTGGTTGTGCTGATGACGTGGCGAAGGCGCCACCGCCACCGCCACCGGCTGTTGCTTTTGCAAAAACTTCACGGCGGCACCGCCGTCCACCACTCCTCCATGACTAGACATCCCGACTTGAGCTTCCATCAACGGCCGTCAGAACAGTGAGAATTAATGACAATCAGAATTGAAATTTAAGGAGATTGATTTTGAAGATGAAATTTGGAGTTCGATTAAGGGAGAATCAGAATTCAGAAACCCCTGAAAAACCCTAGTTGTTTTGCGTGTGAATGAATGCTAGTTATATTATGACTATTTATATTGCAGGCCCTAAAGGCTAAAACCCGAGCCCGTTTTTATTTTTTCTTTTGGAAGTACCGTTTGGTTTTAACTCATTTGACACGCCACTCGTTTATTTCAAAATTCATAAGTAATGAAGTAATAAACTAAACGGTGAGTAGACCAAGTTTTTGTTTTGTTTAGAACAGTCAAATAAGGATTCCATCACGTAATAATAGCAGGGTTCAAGAACTGTACCGGAAATATAGAGTTTGGTTATGGCTGGAAGGATTCGTTTGATTAAGATTTTCTGAAGGTTTTATGGCCGTGATTTTTAGGAGGTTTTTTGTTTATCAAGATCATGTACCATGCATAATAGGTGGGATTAATACGCTAATAAGTTACAAAAATACCCGTAGTGTGTAAATCATATGCTTAATTTAATATTAAATGTTTAACTCTGTTAGTGGCTTGGATCATAGATGAAGAAGAAGTTGAAGACTGGGGATCATATATGTGCAAATTTTAAAAATTAGGGACCATATCCAAAGTTTTAATAAAATCATAGGGACCAACAATGTCAAGGCTGCCTTGAGGAAGTGTTTGACGGGCCATCACTCAAAGTCAATTTTTTCCCCTTTTTTGTGGTGTAGATTTCGGGTGTTAATCAACATTGTTATTGTTAATTGTTAGAAACTTATAAATTTGTTAGTCGGTTACGTGTTTTAGGAAGGCAATGGGGGTGCACGTACCAGTTGGGCTACGGCCATTTGATTTTTAGTCTCCATATGAAAAGTGTCCAATACAAATAAAAAAAGGGCCTAGATAAAGAAAAACAAAAAAAGGAAAAATAAATAACCAAGTGATGAAATTTTATCATTTTAGTTATTGTAACCAAGTGAGGAATATTGTTTTTTGTTATTGTTTGTTTGGTTTCGTGTGATATGATGTTTAAGATTTGTACTAAAGCTTTTCATAGAAAACATGATTAGGTATACTTATAGTATAAACACGTGTCATTGTGAAGAGGATTTACAAAAGACGGTTATGATGTTGAAGATGGACAGAAGTTTAGCGTGTCTAGAAGTTCTGATTTTTTTGATTTTAACTTTTGTATAAAGTATTTAGCTTTTGTATAAAGTATTTGATTACAAAAGTTTAATAAGGGTTGTTGATCAACTAGTTGAGAGATTATAGTAAGCCCTTGCCACCCAACTTCAAACCTTGGAGTGAGGTTTTTTTTCAAGTCCTAGTAAAATATCTTTTTCTAATAAGAACCTTTGAGTTGGGGTTAGGGTTGTTTAGACTATAAGCTCGAAAAGGTTACACGTAGGTTTTCGGGCTCAGGGAGTCATGGGTCAAAGGAAATACGGACTAAATATAATAGAGACCTGATCCTTTACAAAAATGATAGAAGATATAAACCTCTCAATCGATACAATAGAAGAGGAGCTCCAAAGGTTCCATTTTGCATTCTTCTTCAATGGCAAGTCACACTAACATATTCATAAGGTGAGCTAACCTATCCCATAAGCCACTAGAATTAACTTGTATTTTTACTTTTAATTCATTACTTCATTCAAGTAAATAAGAATGGTGTTAATCATAGAGCAGATTATCAAGCATTCCAAAAGTGCTATGCAAGAAAATAAGCAAATTGAAAAAAAATATCACGAAGAGCCCAAGTCTCCTGCCTTCGTCGATGGCCTACCTCTAACAATCGCCTACAAAAACTATGTGAAACGATCATTTAAACACATGAGGCTGGAATACTTACCGGCACGTTAAAGCAAATAAGAAAACCAGCTTTAGTATCGTATATCCTAGTGTTGATGATCACAAAAGTTGTTGGGGAAGGACCTCATTGATACTAAAACCCTCGAGTAGTCAAAAAAAGAATATTAATCTTAAAATTTGAAAGTAGGTGTGTAACATCTCTACTCTAATAAATAATTATAGAAAATAATACGTGTCACTTCTCCGTCAACTTTATTATTTTTCCCCCTAAATTCATTTAACCATTACCTATTTTTGTGAAACTACTTGTGTGGATCTTTTGACCCATTACCCTTTAATTACGACATAATCTTCAATCCAAAGATTATGTATACTTTGATAATTTAGTTTCTTCATATTGAATGCAATGCTGGCCACAATCAACAGATAAGATTATTACATGATATTTACAATTTATATTTGATGCAATACATCATATAAGTAGGTTTTTATTTTCATTGTTTAAATAATAAACAATTAAGTGCAATTATTTTCATGTAATTGTTTGTAAATGTGGTTTAAAGACAAAGAGAAAGATGCCTGTCTTTGCAATATCATCTTTTGCAAGAATGACATAATAATATATTTATGTGAATGCACGAGTCAAAATTAAACTTAAAATGAAATACACATTTAATTATTGACAGGTTATATTATGGTAGTGCACCATGTGAAAATGGGTAGTTTTAGTTGTTCGTAGGCAGGGATGGACTAGGCAAGGCGGGCAACCTTTCAAGGCCCGATCTCTTTGGGGACACCAACATTTTAATTTTTTATTTTACTTTATATATGTATGTTTACTAGAAAACAAAAAATATATACAAAATAACAACTTAACTATTTTAGCATACTAAACCTTAAGGCTTATTAACACTTTAATTAAGTCAGTACACTATCAGTTACCCAATCTAAATTCATTTTAAAAATGTTAGAAGAGTCTCGCGATTTGTTTAAGTAAGTAAATTAAATTATTTTATTACAATACTTTTGTTTATGGGAATAACAATTATTTTCATATTATAAATCTTAATATATACGATATTAACTTTATGTGGAGCCCGTATTTACTATTCGCCCAAGGACCAAAAATTTTCAAACTTTTTTAGATACGGTCTTTGTTCGTAGGAATATCTTTAATTCATAACTGAAAATAGCATTAGTCAAACACATTTAGTCTTAAACTCCTTAAAACTTTGATATTTTGTTTGAACATATATTTATTATTATGAGATTCATTTTGTCATGACTATTAAAAACCAACTGATGTAAAAATGTATCATATTTGTTGGTGTAAATTTGTTAATTTTATTTTTACTTAATTTTTTGAGTTAACAATTTAATAAGTTCTTTTATAATAGACTTATAATAATTTCTATTATACAATCTCGTATAATACACACAGGTTTATAACCTGCTAGTTTTTATACGAGAAAACTCCTATTCCTATCACGTTCAACAAAAAGATTGTTTATCAACCATTCATGATGGTTATGTACTTGTACCATGTATACGAGAAAACTCATATCCAAGACTTCATCCTATGTGGCATGAGATGATTGGTTGGCAAAACCATAAATAATATGTGAAAGATTTGGTTGGTCCATTAAATTAATTAAAACTCCATCCATAAGACTACAGAGCATGTGTGAATGAATTCAAAAACTTAGGTGTAATTTATCCCATTCACCTCACATGCTTCATCCTACATGACACCTTTTTATGGTTTTAAAACCCACATAATCTCATGTGTCATTATATGATTGTTACTATAAATTCTCATATCCTTGATCCTGCATAGCATAACTTTCTGTAAGGCCCCGTTCCCGGACACTCACAGCTGGTCAATCATCGCACATAAAACATATAATTACATTAACTTTACTAAAATCATGTAGCGGAAACTCTTTAAACAAACATTTCATTTCCTTTAAATAAACACTTTTGCAAAATAATACATCGTTCATCACAAAATATAGTCCGTTCGTATTACAATGCAAAAACGTTATTCAAAAGAATGCATTCAAAAATGCCAAGTAATCGCACCGCGCCATCCTCAGCAATGCTCACCTGTCAACTGAAAAATGCATAAAAAGTCAGTGTTGCTGAGTGAGTTCTAGTTTTATAAAAACTTTGCATTACTTTCCATTCGTTAAAACATGTTTATTACTATCGCACGTGATCACATATTGTACATACATCAAGGTAACCACTATTATCTTCATCATCGTTCGTTTCGTACATTTCGCACATTTCGCACTTTTCGTACTTATCGCACTTTTCGTACTTATCGTACTTTTCGTACTTATCGTACTTTTCGTACATTTATTATTTTTCACTTCTATCTAGGTCCTGTCATGTACTTAACCCCCCTCTAGAGCACCAAGCAATTCATCTAGGGTTAAACGACAAGGACCTCATATCGCACGTATGGAGTGGTCACTAGGACAGACTCCCCCTGTGTGTGTGAACTCTTATGGGTTCGCCAAGATCACACGCTATATAACACACAATAATTAGGAAATCGCACGTATTGGAGCAGTCACCAAGACTGAACTCTTACTGTGTGTATGAATCCTTATGAGTTAGCCAAAATAGCACGCTGTAGACACACACAGTTGAGCTAACAACTCTCAATGAGTTATGAACCTCCTTTCATTTGCTTGCAAAGCTTTTCATTCGTTCCTTTATTATGTTCCACTTTCATTATCTTAAATCTTTCACTTCGTTAAAATAATACTTTACGTTCATTATCAAAATCACACCACGTAAAGTCACGTCATCATACGTAATAAGGAACATAAGAAAACATATCATACATATCATACATAACATACATAGCAAACATAATCAACATACATCAGCATCATCACACATAGCATCAATCATACATCACACATTCATTTACTTAAACATATGCATATCAAGCATAAATCATCATAAAACATAACTGTCCCGTCGCGGGACAGCGAGGGTTCGGGGGCGGGACAGCGAGGGTTCGGGGCGGCAGCCCCTGACAACGGGGTCCTAGGGACAGCAGCCCCTAGTAGGGTCCAAGGGGCAACACCCCTGGCTTATTTTAACACTTTTATATAACACATTCCGTCATAGAAAAATTGATCTTTCTCTTAAAACCTCTTAAAATATTGGTCATTTAAATCGTATATTTAGTATGCATTTCCAGCCCCAAACTAGTTTAAAACCTTTAAAATAGGGGATCTAGAAGTCACCTGTACTCAATGAGTAACTTCTCAATCAAGCTTACAAAGCCAGGGTTGCACTGCACAACCTGCAGATAATTTAACACTCAAAGGAGTTAATTTCTGTCTAATTTCGCTGCTAATTTCGCTGGCAGACCAGCAGTTTCGCTGCTAGTTTCGCCAGCATCTTCGCTGGCAGTTTCGCTGGCGTCTTCGCTGTCAGTTTCGCTGACAATTTCGCCAACTTTCGTTGGATAACCATGTCTGTGAAACTACCTGCGAAACTATAGTTTTGCAGGAAGATCCATAGTTTCGCTGGACAAGTATCTAATTTCGCTGGATGAATGCCCAGTTTCGCAGAACGGGCTGAAAATTACGAAAAAACTCATTTTGACCCAAAACTTCAATCTTTTACACCCAAAACCTTGGTTTATCACCCAATAAGCTTTATCTAAGCTTCTTACATGTTTTTTGCACAAAAACGTGAGTTTTGGGTGAATCTTTGCCACTTTTAAAAACCCAAACCCTAGAATCCGGGTTTACATCAAAAGCAACGATTAAATAATGTTTCTTACCTGGATTCTTGGTGTTTTCTTGTTGTTTGGATGCCCAAGAACACCGATCTTCAATCCTGAGATCAACCGAGCCTTGAATATTCAATTCTATGTACTTTCTCTCTCTACTCTCTCAGTCTACAACTAAAGTGTTGAGTTGCAAATAAGAGCTGCTCAAGCTGATCCGTTTATATATACCGGGCATTCCCGGGACCTTAAACTCGCCAAACACATAACTCGCGAAGTCTACTCGGTCTATAACTCATATCCATCTTATTTTTATTAAATGATCTTATCTAAGCCCATTATTATTATTTGGCTCGCTTAGACATTATTCGGGGCGTTACGCTTTCCATGTAAGCTTTAGTGTAACAATTTATCCACCAGGTGTAATGCAAAGTTAACTAACAACATAAATAAAAAACTACTGATTTTATCATCAAAATATTGTTTTACAAGCTTGAATATAAAAACATGTTTATAATTCCTAGAGCTGCCAAACCCGTTCGAGGATGGCTATCTCGAATAGCTCGTAACTTGCACATCTCTAGTAGTTTACAAAAGTATACTTAAAATGACATCAGTTAATGTTGTTGAGCTTTGAGACACATGTCAAAACCACCGAGGTTCATTATGTTTTAAATAATTTTTTTCCACACTAACCTGTTAGCTTGATCCTAACTCGAGGTTTTGTCACTCGAACCCCGGTGGAGCTTCCCCAATATCTTGTTTGCTCTCATAGTTGTTGTATCTGGTTTGGGGTATTAGGTTTGTATTTTCAGATTATCCTTAACTAGTGTTCATCTTGATTTTAATACATATAATGCTATTTAATTCAATTAGAGTTAACAAAAAAACGATTGGGCACCAAAATAAATTTAATCTTAGGTAAATATCAATGACTCCAATTGAAGAAATACAAAACGATCCTAATTAACAATACTATTTCTCTGAAAAAAACATTTGTTGCAGTTTGTATTCTCTGGTTTGCATCATTTATATTCAAATCATTCTCGGAACTTCTACTAATTTAAACATAAAATGAATGTTTATTTGTGAAGAATTTGAACTTTAAATAATTTATGAATTATATCCAAAAATAACTTTAGCATTGAAGGGGTACATGCATAATGCATGGATAGGGGTCATCAATCTTAAAAGCCTTCATGATGTTGATACTTCTTCAAAGTAACACCATTACTTTATCACCCCAACATATTTCTGACTCACAAAACTCCTTTTCAGAATTTCATAGATTCAAATGCATTTTCTATTTAATTAAAGTTACTATGATGATTTATGTCAAATCTAACCTCAAGTAAAAAGGTAATTCTGAAGAAAAAAACTACCCAAGTTTCCTAATTGTTTCATTTTAGTTATTTATCTAAAAAATTATGAAAAATTCCATAACAATGGATCAATAGTTATTCTTAGTAGATTTATAGTTAGAATAAATACACATCTAATCTCTTAAATAAAGTTAAAACTTAGTTATTGTTTCATTATAAAATTCTGTTACTTAAATGAATATAATTATACAAATTAAATGAAGTTTACATTTTCTCTTAACGACATTTGGAAATTAACACCACTTCAATACCCGAGTGAGTCTTTCGAGTAGAGGTTGTCAATCACGTTTGTAGACCAGAAGTTTGTAGTAAATGCAATTTACATCACATTATTTATTTTTGCATAATGAATATAAATACATGTCTAATAATGGGATAGAGGGTAAGAAATCTGAAAAGGAGAAACTTCAGTGGCTTGACTTAAAAAGCAATGCAGAGGGAGAATTAGAATCTTTGACCAAATGTGCCCCAACACACATATATTTCCCCAATCTCAAGAATATAATATCTGTCATTTTAAAGCATTCCCAACATCATTCCAAATTTTTTTATTTTTTAATCAAAGTAGACATCAAGTACCTTTCCACCATGATTTCACTAAACACTTTCCTATGGGAGTAGTTGCATTGTACTACAAATAAAATTGTCATATAAGACAAACTGTTTGTGAAAAAGGTAGTTTTATCATATATTATTACGAGACCCTAAAGGCTAATCCACATCTTCCGTTTCATTTTATTGAAATGTTAAGATAAGAGTAATCGGTTTCGTCGTGTAAATATTATGTTTTCCTATATAACTTTTTGGAGTTAGACTAGTGAATCTTTCGTGTGTGTTGTGATGAGAATTGTGTTACAAAAAGGTAAGTAATATTAATTGAAAAGTTTTGTGTAAGCATAAATATAAAGTTGAGAGCTACAAAATTAAATATATTACATAACCGATTAACTTTGGAGCAAGATGGCCATTCAACGGTGTGGGTTCGTAAGTTTTCAATGGGATGTGTTATTTTTGTAAAATGTTGATGTTATAAACATGCGTTTTGACCTTAAAAAACAATCAATCCGTGAAAACAATCAATCAAATCAAATTAATAAACATGTAAAAACCAAAAACTATTTAACCCCCACTTTTTATACATTAAGTAAGAAGGAACTTTTTTATTGAACAACAAATGTGGGACGAGACCTCGCTTCGCACATAGGTATTATATTAATCAACTCATCTATTTGTTTTCCAGTCGGACAACACCCTCATCCTTCTCGAGGTAGGACTTAAACTTAAGACCTCCTTACTTGTAAAAGTTTTGAATATCTTATTTTAACCACTAGGCTAAGGATATTATACTAATATTTAAAAAACAAAATTGGTGCCCAATATGGTTGTGCCACATGACTTTGCTTTATAATATATATCACGGTGGAGAAAAGAAAACATAAACATATGGTTTGGTTGAGTGGTTAGGTCATTAGTCTTTAAAGCATAAGGTCACGGGTTCGCTTCCTTTAGGCTCACCCTCTACGTTTTGATGAAAATTTAGTTCGGAAACATGTAATGTCAATTATAACCTTAAACTTTATCACGTTGCATACGACTATGTCGCACATGTAATTCTGTGTACACTCTCAGTTAGTTTTAATACGTTCGACATAACTTTTGTTTGTAAAAAAGATCAAATCAAATATAATATGTTTCATTCAACGACATAAATTCAAGTCGTTATACGTTTCAACATACCCTTCTCCTCTCCGTCTCCGGTATAGTCGACTTGCTTCGCTCCCATCCTATATTTAGTTCGAAAACCAATCGAATAAATCATAATATATATTTTATCACGTCACATCCGGTACCAGATAATAAAAACCTCCGCATTTTCATGTTTGTATCACCTCTTAGCAACATACACACTACACATACATGCAAGTCATAGATTCGTTATTCCCGCCTATATATACACACCCCCACCCACACACATATCAATCCACATTCACATTCCATTCACAAACTCCAATAATAAACCCAAATCACATAATCAAAATCCCACACATTTCTGATTTCCCCTTCGAAATGACCAAAATCCACTCACTCCGTAAAGCCCTCCTCCCCTGTTTCACCTCCACCACCACCACCGCCGCCGCCTCCGCCGCCGCCGCCACCTCCGACCACCGTACCACCACCAAGAAACGCCTCAGCACCTCGCTCCGCGACGACATCCCCACCCCGTCACCCCACGAAACCCCAATCGCCGACGACCAAATGGACCAAGATTCTGACTCCTCACCCTTCGCGCCCACGAACCCACCTCGATTCTCCAAAACCATGGTCATCGGAACCCTCTTCGGGCACCGCCGTGGCCACGTCTGGTTCGCCGTACAACACGATCGCTTGAAAACCAAACCCTCACTCCTTCTAGAACTCTCCATCCCGACTCAAACCCTGGTTCAAGAACTCCGGTTCGGGCTCGTCCGGTTGGCGCTCGAGTGCCACGGTTCGCCGGAGTCGGAGCTCCGGTCGTGCCCGCTCCGGTCGGTGCCGGTCTGGACGATGTATTGTAACGGGAGGAAGGTGGGGTTTGCTGTGCGGAAGAAGACGACGGAGAAGATAAGGGTGTTGTTGAAGTCGATTCAGTCGACGACGGTCGGGGCCGGAGTGATTCCGGCGTTTGGGGTTGACTCCGGCGTTGACTCCGGTGGGGAGTTGATTTATATGAGGGCGAATTATGAGTGTATGCTGGGTGGACCGGATTCGAGTCGTTTCATTTGATCAACCCGGATGGGTGCTCGGGTCAGGGTCAGGAGTTGAGTATCTTCTTGATGAGATCCAGATGATCATCATCATCATCATGTACTGATGATGATGATGATGATGATGATGATGATGATGTTTTGATGATGATGATGATGTTTTGATGATGATGATGATGATGATGTTTTGATGATGGTATGATGAAGGAGATGAACATTGTTGAGATGGAAAACAAACAAGTTTTCTTGATTAATTATTAGTTTTTTTTGTTTAGGCGGATTAATGTGTAGAATTTGATGGTAGAGGATTAGATGAATGATTTTGTTGTTAATTACTCTTTTAACATGAACTGATGAACTGATTCTAATGAGAACAAAGTCTTGTTGTTTTGGCTTATTGGTGTCCAAAATAATATTTTATTATATTATTTATAGTTGGTTAAAGTAATTTTTTTAGTTTTAGTAAATAGTAATATGATTCCACTAAACTTTACAAGAGTATTCATGTTCTTATTAGTTTTTTCAAGATAAGAAGAAAAGCCAAGTTAAAACAGGCACAAACATTTATAAATAATCAAGAAAAGTACCAAGGGTAAATGATTTGTGTTTAGGGTTATTTATAATAAAATTTACAAACCTATGTAGATAAATTTTAAATTACCCTCACATTTTTATACAACTAACAAAATATAGTCTTACATAATGCATGTCTTGTAAAAGCTTGGTTAAACTAGTGGCATTGCTGGATCTTCTAGAGAAAGATTAGATACAACATTAGCCCACAAATATATTATAGATCTTAAAACAATAACGCATTATATGAATTTAACTTTGATATATGTTTATCTTTTATAAATTCAATATTAGAATCATAGATAGATATCTTGGCATAACCTAAATAATCTTAGAGGTCCTAAATTCTCTTTCTTTGTGAGATTTACATATCAATGTGTTGTGTTTGTTCAAGTTTTATGCAAAATCTTTTAGTTCAAAATGAACTGGTTAATTCTGACCCCATGACATATGTCTGGTTTACATTGATAAAAATATAAAATAAAATAAAAAATCTTATTTTTTAATCCTTTTTTATTCATTTGTATGGTCTATTGGTTGGATTCTGTCCAAGAGAATTGGTAAGATGTTGCACTACAAGATAAAATTTGGACACGTGCTCAATATAGGTCTAGACTCTAGGTAATACTCTGTCTATGTAAGAGGAAGCATGTTTGCCAGCTGGCTTTATAAATTTTTTTTTAATTTTTGAATGGAGCTGGCTTTATAAGTAGTCATGCTAACTTGCTAAGTTTCAAACTTTCAATACACACTCTTAAAGTTCTAAATCCAGGTTCATTGTACTGAATTTCTTATGTATATAGGATTATAGGATAGTTTAGTAATAACAAAATCAATTTTAAGTAAATAACTAGATAAAAATTATTAAACATTAATACTTATTGTTTTTAAGGTAATACATAATTACATAAAACTACTTTTTATTGATGCATTTGTAGTCTAATGATAGCAATGTATACATAGTTGGTTCTTTCTCGTGAGCTTGAGGATTCAAGTTTTGTGATTAAAAATAACAATACTTAAAAGTACGTTTAGATGAGTAAGTTCATTTGCTGTTTTAGAAAAACCATAAAATGATTTTTAACTATTTTCTCTCTTACCTTCCTTGTCCTGCATATGAGTGATCATATAGTCCTCACCACTTTTACTTGAATATTGATTAATTCATCTAATGTATTTCATAACTATTGATAATAAAATAATGAATAAACATTAAAAATAAATTACACTATTTCCACTAATAAATCCATTTCAACCATCTCAATCAGGTTCCTATAATGATTTTTTTACATAAAATTATATAGATATTAAACAGCCTTAGCATATTTTGTAGTCGCATTAAGATCACATGATTCTGTTTTTGCCTAACAAGACAAGCCATTTATTTATTTATTTATTATTACGATTACTATTATTATTATAAAAGATTATATTAGTACATATAATTATATTCTTGTAGATGAAAAAAGCAGGGTACAATATTAAATTACAGGAATGCCAAACACCATATTCAGATCAAAGTCACAGAAAAGAATAACTGTACAGGAAAGAATTTTACAAAGCATTAGTGTGAGAATATCAACAGTTAGTTCAAGCTGATGGAGAATGGTTATCAAGACCACGACCATGACCACGGCCACGGCCACCCTTAAGGAGTGTTATCCTTTGAGATCTTGAATGGCTTTGTCTGTTATTAAGAACATCTATATATGTTCTAAGCCTATATCGATCTGAGTTAGTGATCGAGAATGGGGGGTTAAGTATCAGTGAAGGTGCTTCCACTAGAAGAAAACTTAACAATCGCACCGCTTTTGAATAAAACCCTGCTGCATTTTCAGTATAGCCCATATACTCATCCACCTGACAAATACAATAAGTTATATGATATATTGTAATATTAATTAATCCGCTTAAATGTGTACACAGATAAAAACTTACAGCCCCATGTCTGCCGAAATCAAGTGCAGCCTGAAATATAGTTTCCATTGCATCTGGCATTCCCACATTTCCTGGAGAAGAGAAAACAACTGAATCATCATAGCTAAGGTTCTGCGCAAAATAGGTTTGTGTCAAATTGGGCCCTTCATAGTATCAGTTTGGTTCAGGCCAAGAAGGGTTTAACCAAAATAGGCTGTGGTTGAAATGGTCTTTCTAGTGGAAAAAGGTGGAGATGGAGGAGGCGGCGGCGGCGGTGGTGGTGGTAGTGGCGTTGCCGCGTTGGCGACAGTGGAGGTGGCAGTGTTGGCGACAATCAAGGTGACGGTGTCTTTTCTAGACATTCTTGTATATATAATATTATCATAAATCATATCATATAAAGTATTAAGTCATATCTTGGAGATAGTATTAACCAATTGAGTTAGAAGGTGTACCGGGCTCAACAACCTTGGCAAGTTGTTCAGCATTTTCAACTTCACCAAGAAATATTCTTTCAATATGACTAGAAACATCCTGTGGTGACTTGGCAGCTTCTAGGCATTCTTGAATATCAAGACTATCAAAATCTCTGTTGGTTTTCAGAGTTGTAGTTTCTTGATTAGGGCTTCCTTTGATTGCTGAAGCAGCCTGTGTGTGACAGATATCTAGTGCTTGCTTCCATATTGCAAGGATCACAAGTTGAATTGAAAATGCCTCGAGTCGGTGTCCTGCCTCAATCTTTTTTTAAGAAAAAAAGTAGAAGCAGTTAATTAAAAGATAATTGGATATAACTTGAATATAATGTGAAGAAAGTACTTGAACATGCCTTGTCATTAACCAGTTCAGATATGGCAGAGGCACAATCATGCAACGATTTGATTCTTGTCATGCTGTCAGTTGAGGGTTGTTCTGAAGCATCGATTATATCAACTGATCCATGGGAAGTTCCAGAGGGTGCAGAATACTGACTTTCAAAGCTCCCGGTACAGCGCATTTTACTGGAGGCACCACCAATGATGGGCAGAGGTGCACTAGATGTTGAATGATTATCTCTAGGTGATTTGGATGCTGCTACTGGGCTCGCCTTCGAAACACTTGCTAAAGAAGATGCATCACCCAGGGGACCAGATACTAGAACATAATCTTGATCAATGAACTCCAACGAGTCCACTACTGTTCAATGTAAGATGGTGAATCAGGGCATGATTAAAAAATATTTAAGATTAAAACTGGATGAATTTATTGCAGTTTAACATCCATGAAGCATAGAGGTGGTAAAATGTATGGGTAAGAAACGGGCCAGGATGGGTAGGCCCAAAACATGTTAGGTCCAAAATTATGATTTTTTTAAATAAATAATTATTGTGTTCAATATGATTGATTTTTTTATTGTTTAATTGATAGTTCAATGTTTTGAATATAATGATTTCGACAATTTTGCATTTAAAAAAACACTCTAGATCATTTTATTGTGACATTTGCCCTGTTTGACACATTATCTTTCAAGCTTACTTTCTATTTTTTATTTTTACCAGTCTAATCCACTAGGGTTAAGCATAACCAAATGGGTTGATATTGCAGTTTGACATTTCACTAGAAAGAGGCAATTACTACCCATTTATAATGTCTAACAGAAAAAAAAGGGAGAAAAATCTTGAAATAAAACTACTCAAAGGGTCTGAAGTCTCCCAAAGTGCATTTTTAATGCCAGAACCTCATAAATCATTTTAGTGAAAACTAATATTACTTATTAAATATGTAATTATTTGACACACAACAATAACTGATTATCAATTGTAAAAAAGGAAATTAGAGCAATTTGAAGTGAGTGTTTTGGGCACCTGGTACCAAAATTATATGTTTTGACCCGCTACCCAACCCAACCAACCTGCCAATTTTTCCAACTATATCATCCATATAACCCATTACCCAACGACAGATTTGTTTTAGAAAATATGGAAAACAGACCTTTGGATCGCGTATTTACTGGTCGGTGGTCAATTGACCTCAAAGATTCTTTAAGATTTCCTTCTGAGGATCTACGGTTTCCAGATGGAAAAGCATTATTATCTGGTTTTTGTCTGATGCTGCTATACCTAGATGAAATTTCCATGTCTTTTGATATGTCTTTTTTATCAGCTCCAGGATCCAAGGAAAACCCATACGTTGATCTCAAAGGTGACCTCTTAATAAGAGGTGGGCTTCCATCAAGGGCACTGGAATCATCATCAAGACTAAATGGTAGATTATCTTCTTGGTTATTTTCTTCTTTGCTCATAAAAGCTGGACTTTTAAGATATGAAAACCCATCTGTTGTTCTTCGTGACCTCCTATCTCTGCAGATACCAGAACATTATATAACTATTTAGCAAGCAGTAAAATGCCTCTATAATTAAAAAAGCACCTCTGCTTATATATTACCTTAACAATTCATCAGGCTTTGTTTGGGTGAAAAATGGATGTGTGAAAAACTCCTCAAAAGTCAACCTTTCAACTGTAGAACAAAGTAATTAAATTCATAAATAATAGAGGATACATATTCTCAAGCCAGTATAAATTGACTGTAACTAGGAATGGCTATTTTATGTTGGCTTTAGCAATTATCTTATATGACAGGGTAAACTTGTTTGATCCTGCAATTCAGAGATTATCTTTTACTGTATTTTAGCAATTATCTTGTTGATCAGAGAGTCTTCATTCCGTGTTGTTATGTTTTTTTTCGGTTTAGGCCAACTTTAGGCCATTTTTTTAAACAGCATTTTAAACCATGTAAGTCAAGGTATATCTTGTCTACAGGTTTGAAGATCAAGTGGGTATGTGCTTCTGTCTTGTATCCCTATTTTTCATCTATAAAGTTTTGCAGTGCCAGTCATACAACAAAAGACATGGAATCAGTATATACTAACATGTAGCAAATAGATATATAATGTCATACTTGATACTTATGCATAAGATATAAAAGATGCTGTCAAGTTTTTTTGGCATTCTATGGATCTAACACAAACACCAGATGGCCATTTCAACCATTTCTATTATGAGAAGTCAATTGTTTTAAGTATTCGCTCAAACGGGCCAAGTGAGACAAATTTATAAAAACATTTAGCTAAATGGAAAACAGGTCAAATTGGCCGAATGAATAAAACGATTAAATAGTTGCCAAAGTCTATTTCTAATACATAAAACCTCCTAATCCGTTTACCTACTACCCACCTCGACCATCTTGCCACCTATAAACAATGTTCCTTGCTTTTATAAATTCTGTTATTGTCTAAAGTCTAAATCACAGTTACCTGGATTTTGTCGCAATAATTTTCGACAAAGATCAATGCACTCAGGAGTTAAGTCCTTCACATCTGGAGGAAACTGCAATTCAGTTGATTTCATGATGTTTTGAAGCAACTGCATGAAAGGTGGAATAAGAACAAGGCATGATAAATATTACGTCAATTGTTGTCAACTTAAATCAATATGTGAAATATATAGTGTCCTTGAAACCCTACACTTGATGGTAATACAAGACTTACAAACCTGAATTTGATTGTTACCCGTGAATGGTGTTCTCCCAGTTACAAGTTGAAATAGAATGGCACCAACACTCCATAAATCTGCCTGCGTTTCCGTTTATATGTTAACATTGGAGAAATATCATAAGAAAAACCAAACCAAAGTATCCATTGTATAACACCTTCGCATCATACTTATGAAGTTGCATAATTTCTGGTGCCATATAAAGAGGTGAACCACATAAGGTTTCTGCAAGGTTTCTAGGTTGTAAAGACCTGCAAAAACATAAGATGTTATTTTCAATTTTAAGCTATAATGCATGGGCATGGCCATATATAACTATATAGTGCTGGCATTACTTTTAATTTTTACCTTGCAAAGCCAAAATCTGCAATCTTCAAAGTCGAATTGTCATCATTTGTAGAGAGTAAGAGATTCTGTTCAACAGATAACATGTAAGAAATAAACATAAATACTGAAGTTGGGATAGGTGTGTGCACCAGTTACAGTCATACTTCATAGGCTGTAATGATCCCAAAAATCTTACATTTGACCAGGTGTCCTAGAGAGAGTTTAAAAACGTGGATTCTAAAGTATTTATGATTTTAAGCCACATGAAACTCTTTTAAAGAGAACCATATCACATATCAGCTTGTGAAATCTACATAATTAACTAAAAAGTATTGAGTAAGAAAATCCATCATTGAAAACATAACTTATATTGTATCATAAATTAACAAAAACAAAGGCCATTTGGAAGCTTATTTAGCATTTAAAAAGGAAAGAAGCTACAACAAAAAACAAAACAATTTGTTGGTTCACCCAAGTTGGCATAACTAAACTACACAGTGATCCCAAAGATGTTTCCACAAGCATATCAATCCAAGGCAACCTTGCATCTCCACAGTAATTTAATTGTTAAGTAGTACCAAGACAATACAATATTAATTCATGATGCTAGTTCCATGTTTTGGCATTTGAGCTGGAATAAATCTAATTAAAAAATCCCATTTAGCCTAACAAATTTAGCTTCATCAACGAGCACCATAACCAATAGTTCTAAGATTTTTATAAGAATTCACTTTATTAAAATATGTCATCAACAGATGCCACCATAGGTATTGATAGTCTGAAAGAAAACCATTTTGTGAAAAGCTAAAATCTTCAAACTTCTAACAAGTTGGGGACTTTTTGATCCTCAAAAGGAGACTTGAGCAATAAATCATGTGAATGTCAACCCAAAAAAAGCCTTTATAAGCCCACAACACCTAATTTGCTTGACGGCAATATACCAACATTCATAAACTGCTATTTCCTTAGAAAACTGTACCATGTAAACTCTAAGATGAATTTAAGGCTTAAACATAACCATGAACATATGTTGTCATGTCTACACATGGAATATCACAACTCACAAGAAATATCAGGAAAGTTAACACTGATTCACTGATTTGTAGAACTTTTTCACAACCATCATACAAGGATATAATGGATATCACATTTAGTGATATGGCTTAAATAATCTATCTTTCAGTGATCATGTTTTCATAAATAGAAGTAGCTTACCCTAATCATGTATGACAAAAATTAATATTATGCAAATAAGAAAATGAATACCACCTGCGGTTTTAGATCTCTATGGATAATTTGATTATCACGAAGAACTTTCAAACCAGATGCTGCAAACCAAGAAATTTTAAGAAACTCAAAATACTAGTAACTTTGAAAGGAAAACAACAGTTATTCTGATGCATACCTAACTGCTGCATAAAATGCACTGATGTTGACTTGGGAATTCTACCTTGACGTCTTTGAATAAACATAGACAAATCACCTCCTTTGCAGTATTCCAGCACAAGATGTATCTTGCCAGGTTCCTAATTTCACACACTTGAGACTTCAAAAACAAACTAAAAAACTACTAAGAAACATATAGGTTCCAACTTTACAGTACATTTCATTTTATTTTTCAGTATAATATGAGAGATAGATCACTATAGGAACACAAAGTATTACCAATTTTCGTAGCAAGTGTGAAAGTAATTTGGCATCTTACCATGATCTAAATTCAAACTATGAGTTAGGAAATATGTTATGGAGGAATATTGTATCACCTTGGTATAACATATGAACAGATTCAAAAGGTGGAAGCAAATTAAGAGCGTCAAACAGACTGAAAAGTAATATGAAGAGAGAAGAAAACAGAAAAAACATAGAAGAACAGGGGAAAAAATAAGTGGTAAACATAAAAGAATACAGATAGGAAAAGCTAATTACACCCACAAGTCACAAGTCACAACAAGGATTAAAAAAAGTTACAGAACCAGTTAACCCAGAAGGAAGAGTAGACTCAAAAGGATGTCAGGTTAAACATATCTGATTAGTAAATTAAGATGCTTCTTTTTTTGTTATCTCACATTGTATCCTTACAAAGTTGCAACAACATTTCTCAACTTACATTGCTAAAGCAATATTGTATAAACTATGTTTTTGCTGTAAACTGCAAAATGATTAATCATTTGGGAGTACAAGCATTACTTGTTTTCACTCATGCACTTCTCAGTAATTTTCAACAATACATAATAAGCCACGTAACGCTTCTATGGAAACTAATCAAATCACATTCCTTCTTACTAGTCATTTAATAACTTACAATACCTATCATCTTCACCATGAATCTCCATCTATCACGAACCAGAGACAATTGAAAAGTTAGATAATCAAGAACGAACCTTACTAAAAGTTTCAGTTTTTACTTCTACTCATAAACCACGGTAAGTCGGTAATGCACCAACTCCAAGATCTTCATTCTACCATTCATTAGCCAAGTACGCCTACATACATCAACTATACATATGAAATAGACTAATGTACTCCACAGTTCTGGTACCCTCTTAAACCTTGAATTATGCTATCTGTGTACTATAAAATTCATCAAGGGTTTTGTCTCCTCTGCCCTTATCTCATGTGTAGATTATATTTTCATTTTGAAAAGCATATAACATAAGAACCAAAGTCCTAAATCCAGAGGTATACATTCTTGAGCAAACAATATAAATGTATCAGCCTATATCACCGTTTAGAAATGATAAGTGCTACTTTCAAGCTACACCAAACACCAGATTAACCTTTAAAGACCTGAAGAAACTACTTTGAAGTTATTCACCTAAAGTTGCTACTTCTTATGCACCCAACCATGTTGAATTCACATATATCATCTCTCAAATCCATTAAAACAGTACATGCGTATTGAGTACGTGAATATTCCATTTAGTTATGTAATTAGCACCAAAGAATTTCCAGTGGCAATCATTGAAATATTAAATGCCGTTATCCAAACACTCTTCAGAACAACATATAGTCAAATTGAATCACAAAAATCCACCGAAAACAACATAAGCAGTACCTTGATCATGTCATGCAGTCGAATAATATTAGGATGGTTAATATTCCTCAATATATCAATCTCCGACATGAGACTCTCCTCCAACTTCTTATTCAGTTTTCCTGTGAGAATCTCCTTGATCGCAACTTCGGTGCCGTGAACCTTATGTCTCGCGTGCCAAACCACCGAAAACGAACCCGACCCAAGCTGTTTCCCAACAACGTAATCCCCAACCGATCGAACTCTGTACGAAGATTGAGCCATCATCCACCAAACTAACAGACATAAAAGCCCTAATTTTCGAACTTGAAGTTGAAATCAACTGGATCAGCTACTGTTTTCTGATGACATTTGTGCGTACAGCGAATCTGCACTGCGAGGATAGTATCTGAATGAATGAATGAATGATTGATCGTGATATTTGATTTTGATTTTGACAAAATTTGACTCGTGATGTTATGGGTTTTTGATCTTCGATGAATAGATGGAGTAATCGATAAGATCAAAATGAGGGTTTTTATTGATGTGGTGTGTTGTGTTGTGTTTCTTTGAAGGTGTTTCCGCTGGTGAAAGTTATCGTGTGCCGTGTGCGTTGTGCGCACACTGTGGGTTTCTTGTGCACACCAAATTTCGAATTTTATTGAAGTCACGGTTGCATTTAAAAGAATCTTTTAATTTTTGTAAAACATTATGAGTCAAATAATTTATTATATTCACATCTATCTATTATAATAAAACAAAGTTTTTTTTTATCATGTGTCATCTTTACATAAATCATCCCTATTATTTTTACAAGTGTCATACTCCCTTTAATTTTTTGTACACGTGGCATATGAATAGCAACATATTTCCACGTGTCCATTGCTTACCATTCCTACCAGTTATATTTAAAAAAAAGGCGGACCTATTATGACCTGGAACCTTAAACGGGCCTTCACAAAACGTATTCAACACACACAAGCATGAAACCCTAAATCATCTCTCACCTTCTTGCAATCGATAGCTGCTACAATCTACAACAACTCCAATTGAAACCCTAAATCATCATCTCATGCTCTTAGGTTCGATGGCTGCTACAATCTCTCACCCTCTTGCAATCGTTACCCTCCTTTCTGTCGATCAAAAATGATTTTCTTCATATCAAGATTCAACAATCGGTGCTCAAACATGACGAGATCGATTCTGCTACGTCCTTAGGTTTGTTATCTTCTTCTTCTTTGTTTTTTATTTATCTTTTATTTATCAGATCTGTAACCCTAAATCATCATCTCACGCTCTTAGGTTCGATGGCTACTACAATCGTATGTTTTTTTTGTCTTTTACTTACTGA
The DNA here is from genome assembly GCA_025506515.1 of Flaveria trinervia. Lineage (NCBI taxonomy): Eukaryota > Viridiplantae > Streptophyta > Magnoliopsida > Asterales > Asteraceae > Flaveria > Flaveria trinervia. The sequence goes on from CM046444.1 coordinate 11,461,635, forward strand.
ATTTTATTGACCTAACTTGTTTCTTTTTTATGCTTATTGACTATTGTTGATTTGTTATATCTCAAATCTACTCTTTCGATTGCAATTTTCCAGCATGGAGTAGCTTCAAGCCAATTGCTTACTCAAAGCTTTTTTGCAATCATCACACTAGCCTAAAAGGTTAGCAAATCGAATTCTTTCTTGTTATCCATTGTTTTTGCTGGGTTGCTAAGTATACATCTTTTTTATGCATATTAGTTTATTGTTTTAGCTTGCTGTTAATAATTTTTTATTATGATAGTCCTACCAACTCATAATAATAGTGTGTTTCATTATGAAGGATTCCTACATTATGATGAAGTTTTATTTTGTTCTCAGACGATTCATCAATATGTAATTTTTAATTAATCAATTAAATTTAAATGAGTTTGGTATGGGGTTGTTGCAGGTAACAGAGATAATTTTAAGGTTGGAAAAGAATGGATTTCAAATCTAAAGATTTTGAATTTCAGATTTAGTTTCCACTTTAATTCAGTTAAACTAAGGGATTTTCCCTTATTGATGATTATGCTTAGGAAGCTACATATTTGTGTGTTCAATATAAATCGTGCATAGTTGCCAAGGAGATATGAGGATCTCAATGACCCGAAACAACAGACTCATACTCATGGATTTTATGTCCTATTTCACAGGTTGCAGAGATATTATAATACTACATCAAAACTCAAAGAATATAAATCAAGTGGTGTTGATTTTTGTCAAGAGTTATAGACCGAAGTTTCAGGTTCAAGCTCATTGGCAAGATGATCGGTGTGTATTCTCTCTCACTCTTGCTTGAATCTATATTTTGTTTTAAATAACGTCTATAAGGACTATGTTACGCTTACGACCGATTGACGATGAGTATTAGTCAATGTCAAGGGATGAATAATGTTATATTGTTATAATACTTATTAATGTAACAAGATGCAGAGTATCTACTTCCCTGTTAATACTCAAGATGAAGAGAATGGCTACTCATGGATTTTGTGTCCTATTTCACAGGTTGTAGAGATATTATAATACTACATCAAAACTCAAAGAATAGAAATCAAGTGGTGTTGAGTTTTGTCAAGAGTTATAGATCGGAGTTTCATGTTCAAGCTCATTAGCAAGATGATCGGTGTGTATTCTCTCTCACTCTTGCTTGAATCTATCTTTTGTTTTAAATGACGTCTATAAAGACTATGTTACGCTTACGACCGATTGACGATGAGTATTAGTTAGTATAGATTGTTATTTACTTCCCTGTTGAACTCCTGAATTTGAGAAAAATGATCTGCACATATTCGATGCATATATCTATAATCTATTATACACAATTGCTTAATTGTAGCTTCAAAGTAACTAATTAAGTCGCACATATCCGGTACATATATCTATTATTGTTTTGCATTGAGAAATCATAGCAACCATGCAAGTGCTTTTGTACAGACACTTTTATTAGTGTATTTACTTTCTTCTTTGATTTATTGAAATTTTGTTCCAATCCTTCTAAAGTATTTTGTATGTAAAATTAGTTTGGCTAAAAAATCTTCTCAACCTCAAACTATGTGAGCACATGCAGGTCTTTGGATTTGACTTTAAGGTTTAATCTTCTACGCTTTTTTTAATCTTTGTTTTGTAGGGACACCACATTCAAAAAGCTTGAAAAGTTGCGCGCATCGATTATAAATGACTGAAATGAAAAAGATGCAGGTCATGTTTTTTTTTAATTTTATTATAAATAATAATCAGATTTGTAGATGATGTGTTTAACTCCTAATAGCCTTGACTGTTTATAGAACATTTTAACTTGCTAATTTATAAAATGTTAGTAGTCTTATTGACTTTTTGTATTTTTAAACTTCAACTTATTGAATTTTTGTTTAGTTGCTTAGAATTTGAAGGTGACCATGATCTATATGTGCTAAAGCCTATTAAAGATGTGGGAAATGAATTTTTACATGTATGACCCCCTACCAAAGCTCAGTTGATGATGCTCTTTTCTTCGGGTAAAAGATGTAAAAAATGCTCGAATGATAACTTGACTAAAATGCATGTAAAAATTGGATATGTACATGCTTTTAAGTTCATAGTTAATTTAATGCTTCCTATAATACTACCAATTACATTTTCTAATATTATTCAAACAATCCTTTTAAATTGTCATATATGTGGAGGCAGTTTCTTGGAGTATGCTTAAATGTGAAAATATGTTTTTTTGTATATTAGTGAGAGTACAAAATAGAGTTTTATATGATTCTTAAAATTTAATCGATTATAAGTTGAATCTCTATTGCAAATTGTAGATAAGAGGATTTTGTTATTAGTTTACCAAAAATAAAATGATTTAATATTATATTTTTAAGTTTAACTCCCTAATTTTAGGGAGTCTATATTATCATTCACACCAATATTTATGATTCAATAATATTTCCCAAAATACTTTGCTTAATTTTTAAAAATAAGGGAGGTCTAATCTTATATTATTTTAGATTTTTAAAAATAAAGGAGTTCTAATCTTATATCATAATAGATTTTAAATAAAAAAATATATAAACAACTATTTGAAGTTTATTATAGATATTTATAAAAACCATGGTTTTAGGTTATTACATTAAAGCGTAGTATATTTGAAGTTTATTATAGATACTTATAAAAACCATGGTTTTAGGTTATTACATTAAAGCGTAGTATACTTACATGACAATTTTTGTTTATAATCTATATAAATCTTTATTTTTTACATGTTTTCAAATTTTTATAACCCCATGATTTTATAATATAGGTAATCGAACATTTATTTCAAGAATTTCTTTAACACCATCTGACAAGAAGATTTCATTTAAGTTTAAACAAAAACAATTTTCTATTTCTTTATGCTTTGCCATGATGATAAATAAAAGTCAAGGCAATCGTTATCTAGAATTGATTTGTATGTAAGACAACCAATTTTTTTCACATGGTCAGCTCTACGTCGCTTTGTCCAGAGTTAAAAGTAGAAATGGGCTCAAACTCGTAATTGTTGATAAAAATGTTATTCTTACTAATAAGACGGTCAATGTTGTATATAAAAAGTTTTTAGAGATTTGTAATTTGCATTTATAGCTATAATCTATTAAGTGTAAAAGTATTATTAATATGTACTTGTAAATGAATTTTATAAAATGTCTGTTTATTATAAATGTTTGTTAATTCTATAATTTGTTTGACTCGTATTCGTGTACCCACACGTGTTCATAACCTAGTAGTATATACATGTATCTCGAATAATCACCCTCGCTCTGAGGTGGGATCGATTTAAAATAGAATTTATTCGTAAAAAAAATAAAGTATGTTTGGGATTTTTAAGAAGACGAAAGTTAGTTTAAAACAACGTTATGTGTTATCTTATAAGTGTAGTTAGTTAAAAACAAAGTAAAAGTAAAACATTAAACCAATAAAACCAATGATAAATAACACAAAATATTTAATTAGTAAAATAAAAACTTAGTAAATTACATGAAATGTTACTTTGTTTATGACTATTTTCACTTTCGATTCTTCCCTTTAAAAAATTACAAGGTCAGTCTATAGGTTTAACAAAACATAACACAGTTGGTTCCTAATTTGAGTAAAATATATAAAAGAAAACGATATATATAACTAATATATTAATAAATGAATAAATAAGTATATGTAACTAATCTATAGTCTATAGATACTAATAAAATAAGTTTTTTTTGCCACTTTTCATCTTTTTAAACCACCTTTTTGACATTTGTTATTTTTCTAAATATTCTTACTTTATTTTCCCTCCAAAAAAATATTAAAGTAATTTAACTTAAACAATTTCTCCCTCCAAAAAGATATTAAAGTAATTTAACTTAAACAATTTAACTCCAAAACAATTTCTAATATGGTCAATTGATATATTTTTCTCTCTCAATTACATATTTTTAAAATCAAACTATATTTTAAAAATAATTTTATCAAGAAGATTAAAATTCATATCTTTTCTAAAAGATTGAACCTTTTGAAACAACATATTTTAAATCAGTTATTTTTTAAAATAATTATAAGAAATATAGAATTTTCTAAAAGCAGTTTTATTAAAACAACAAAAATAATTAGAAACTTTAGTTTTTAATAAACAAGATTTTTATAAACAATAAATTTTTATAATAAAATCTTAAAATAAAATGTTAAAAATGAAACTATTTAGATAAAAGAGTTAAAAATAGTATAATTGTTTTATGTTTTTAACAAGTATGTATAAATTTTATGCATATCTTATATTAAAATATCATACTGTGACTTTTCGTGTTTATTACTAACTACATTATGTTTCATAAATGGGTTTCTAGGCTATCTATTTATCTATATATCTATATATCTATCTATAACTTATCTATTGTTTATTTACTTAAAATAGCTATTTATATGCAATTATAATCATATTTTATCTTCAAACATGGTTTTATAATTCATATTTTTCTAATACTAATTATTTATTATTTTATTTATTTAACCTGTGTAATATACAGGATACTAACCTAGTATATAAATAAATAAGTGGCCCCACCCCAATCTCATCTTCAACCTAACTAAGCAAATCCCATTATGGGCCACCCCCGTCGGCCTTTACTACCCCCTCACCACCACTAGCCACCACTCCAACCTCCTCATCTTGTTCCCCTCATTTTCTTCTTCATCTCCCATGTTTATAAAAGTTCTTTCATTCTCTCTACCATCAATACCGTCTTCGATCTCAACCACTACACGAAAAGTTCTTTATCCCTTTATAGTGTAATTGTTGTTTTGCTTTATTTACCTTGTTTTCAATTGCTAACACCTCCATTACAATATCTCAACCCCTTACTCCATGAGACTAAAATCCAACATGTTAATGGTGGTTTGTAGGTTTTGAGGGAAGGTTATGATTGTGAGACGATGGTGGTGGAGGGAAGGTTACAATTGTGGTAGGAGGAAGGGTAGGTAGGAGTGGTAGTGGAACTTTAGGTGGATTTCAAGGTTGTAAAAGGTTTCAGATTGCTAGTTGGTCATCACGCTTGTGGTGGTGGTGGTGAGAATTTGTGGCAGTGGGACTTTTAAGGTGGTGATGGTGGTGGTGATGGGAATTTTAGGGTGGTGGTGGTGATGGATTAGTAAAGTTGAAAAATTGAAGCTTGAAGATGAATTGGTAGGTGTATCCCACCTTCTTTAATTAAGTATTTTAATCATTAAATATTTTAATAGCTAGGGGCTAGAGGTATTTTAATCATTTTACAAGCATTTAACGGAGAAAGATAACGGTCATCCAAGTTGGGGACCATTTACGTTACGTTTTGTCAAACATGCGGACCAATCTTGTAAATTTTTAAACCTGAGATTGAAAGTGAAAACAAAAATAAGCATATGAACCATTTTTGTAATTAACTCTAAAAAACTAATATAAAAATAGATACAAGGAAAAAATTCCAAAAAAATAACAAAAAAATTAAAATAAAAAAAGAAATAGTTTTAAATAGAAGCAAAATAAATGAAAAGTAAAGTTAAAATATAAAGCAATAAAATAAAAATGGGAATAAAAGCAAATAAAGAGTAGGAAAATAACAAAAAGAAAACTCAAATAAGAAAATAAAAATAAAGTTGAATAGAAAAATAACATTCAATGAGGCACTAGGTTGTGTGCGTTGCCTCGAACATGAGCCTTTTAGTGTCATCGTAGTAACTTAAAATAAGATTTAACGTATCAGACAAGTGTGGTGACGCCAAAGGTAATGATCTAGAAGGAAATTATGACATCAAAGCCACTACTTGGTGGTGAAAGCCACTGCTTGGCGGGAAAGGAAAAGACTGTTGTGTTTTAGAAACAATTAATTCACAATCACTTTTGACGATCTTTAAAACAATCATTTAGTTAAACCTACAACGCTTGAAATAAAATGTTTTTATGAATTCTTACTTACTTATATGTCATTTTAAGTAAACAAACCAACGTGATGCAAAAATCGATGACTAGTACAGATTAATCTCTAATTGGTCACCCGTCGATTCGAATTTAGCCAGATGATTAATTAACCAATCAAAGATGAAAATTAGTTAAAATCAGATTAAATCATCAAAATAAGAGAAAATCAATCAAAATTCGGCAACTTTGGTCAAAATTGAACATAATTGGTCAAAAATCAGGGAAATCGCTTAGTATTAGTCAATTTTTTGTCAAAATATATCAAAATTGAAAATATATATATATATATTATATATATATATATATATATATATATATATATATATATATATATATATATATTATATATATATATATATATATATATAGTTTTGAAAAATATTTTATACGTATTTATATAATTGGAAAAATTATTTTATACGTGTTTATATAATTGGAAACTAACATATAAAATTCCAATCCAACTAAATCTTATTAATCTGATTAATCCCTAGTGGATACATATCGTTCGACTAACGCTTAACGATATTTATAACCATGCTAATAATGCTTACTTGTTCTTTGCAGTTAAATACATATAATATAAATTTAAACAAACTAGAATTAAAAGTGGGAGTTCAAAAACAAAATAAAAGCAAAAACATAGCCACGTTGCAACAACATACAGGATTGCTTCACCGTTCATAATTACGAGTTACACATGAAGATATATCCGTAAAACGGTCTTACTCATAAATAAAATATCTATCTTACCACACTTTAGGGTTATGATATCCGTCATTATCAAGTCCGTCAATTAACTCGAAGCTCGTTAAGTCTTTCGTGCATTTATTAGTTTTGCGAAATCAATTTGTTTTCGAATCGAATCTCTCTGTCTCTCCATTAAGTGTCAACCCTAAATTATAATAAGGTCAAATTAGGCAAATATTATACAAATAATAAAATACAACTATTCTGGACTATTATAATAAATATTATTATTATTATTATTATTATTATTTGTTACTAATAATAATATTTTATTATTATTATTGTTGGTGTTGTTATTATTAAAGTTCAATAGGGCTGTAAACGAGCCGAACCGAGCCGAGTCAGGATGGGTTCGAGCTTGAGCTCGAAGCTTGTCGAGCCGAGCCGGCTTGAAAATTTTAACGAGCTCAAAACACTGGCTCGAGTTCGGCTCGTGAAAAGTTCGAGCCAGCTCGTGGCTCGTTCGAGCCGGCTCGATTTAAATATTTTTAAAAATTTTTCACATTAATTTATATGAAAACACAAAAAATATATATTAGGGTGTTTACATTTTGTTGGGTACTCCGTACTTACGGGAACAAAGATTATTATTTTGAATATAAACAATTTACTATCAAGTTATATATTTTTAAACAAAATACTTAATGTTTTTAAAAAGAATTCATTTTTATTTTTAAGAAAAATATTTTTTAAATCCTAATATAAAAATAATAATCATAATAAATAATAATAGTAATAGTAATAATAATAATTATACTATACAAATATATATACATATATTATATGCACCGAGCCACGAGCCGAGCCAACGAACCGAGCCACGTGCCGAGCTCGAACCGACCCACAAGCCGAGCTCGAACCGAGCTAACCCTCGCTCGAGTTCGGCTCGTTTAGATTCGAGCTTTTTTAAAGCTTTTTTCGAGCGAGCTTCGAGCTACGAACTTTTTGTACAGCCCTAAAATTCATAGTTTAAAGTGTAATTTAACTAAACAAAAATGAATAATTAAGTAGAAATTGAGGGGGTCAAAGCATAAATGTCAACTTTTCAAATGCATATTACGTGAAACCGTCGACCAACCCCCACCCATTTCGAAACCCTAATGTCGTCGAAGGACCCTCTACGAAGCTCCCTTGGAGCGACCAATTGATCAGTGTTGGCCCAACAATGTGTGTAGGCCAATTAGGGCTTTGGGCCTCTTAAAAAATTGGGCCTCCAATTTACGATTGATTACTTTTATGTATGTATAAGTTGGTAAGATTTGAGCTGTTGGGCTTCAAAAAGAAAAGGAAATAATATCCACAAAGCCCAGTTGTAAATGAAGAGCGGGAAAAAAGAATAGAGACAATTAATATGCAGACTCATCAACAACAATATTTAGTGGTTTTTGAAAGAATATGAAGGGTCGAAGACTAATGATGGTAGATGAGTATAATAGTGTCATTTACGAGTTCAGGGTCTGTAAATCGATGCCAGCTCAATACTTTATTCAAAATACATTTGCAACCTTACTGCTAATAAGATTCAATTTTAATCCCTTCAATTGCCTATTGTTCATTTTCAATCCTAATCTAATTCGGAGATTATGTCTGACATTGTCCTCACTCAATTTCATTCGTTATTTGAGATTCACTCTTTCTGATATGAGCGACCAGGAGCAGGGGTGACTACTGCTCAATAGGTTAGTATTCCTCTGTGCCTTTAATTTGTTCAAATTTTGAGTTTTTTTCTTTTAGATTTGGTGGTTTGAGTTTAAATCTGAATTATATAATTTTGTCTTTTCGTTTGCTATGCTACTTGGTATTTGGTAAGTTGCACATTTGCACATTGTTATTTGTTGTTACTTGTTAGTGTTTTGTTTATTGTTTGTCATGTTACATCTAATTGCTACATGATAAGTTGCACATGCTAATTTGCTATTTTTAATAGCTTATTTGGTGCTTTGAATCCAAATTGTGTTGAATTAGCCTACATATCAGAACTAGGAGTTAGATACTAGAACAATTCCCATAATTGTTCCTTCCATTTTTCCATATTGAAGCTTACAAAATATTAGGTTTAGTTATTTTGTCAAGTTAAATTTTAAAAAAAATATTTGATTATAGAAAACATTAAAAAATTTTAATAAGCTAGTAAAATAAATTAAATCTAAATACACACACTACAAATAACTTAGAAAATATTAACTCCATATTGTCACACCCCAACCTTGACGGCGGAAACGTCGAGGAGTGAGAGTTAAGATCGTTCACAGCCAGATAACACTAATAATAACCCAAATATATATTAATCATAAGTTCCAATTGTATCATTACAATCATAAATCTCAAAGAAAGTAAATGTCATAACATAAGATGCAACAAACCAATTTATTTCATTTATTTAACTAGGTCCATTCCTAGATGTGAAAATACTTCAAAAGTGGCGATCAAGCTTGAGTATTTCCTGAAACATGTTAAAAATAAAATGTCAACATAATGTTGGTGAGATTTTCATAGTTTTTGATACATAAGTATATAAAAGATGGCAATTCATGTTGTAAGTTAGAGAACAAAGTAAACTAGGGATGTAAGACAAAATGCACAATCAAACCTTGACAAAGTTTTACAAGTCTCAAACGTTTACAAGTATATATGATTAGCTAAGTGTACTTGGATTAACAAAGCAGGTTTGTCAGACCCATAGATCTATGATGTCTCCAGGCTAGCAAAAGTTAATGATTGTACATATATTCACATTACATGGTAGCTACAAAGTTCAACTAACCACAACATACATGTGAAATGCCATAAGTTTACAATAATCAAACATGTTTACAAGTGCAAAGTTTATAATGTAACATATTTCACTCCAAAAGTGTGAAAATATAAAAAGGGGTATAGAAATACTCACTTGATCAAATGTATATACATGACGATTAATAAGAATATAATAAGCAACGTTCCAACGTAGTTCTTCACGAATTACCTAAGTATATATATTTACAAGATTTAAGTTTTAGATTAACGTTTAAACATGATTTAGGATTTCAAGGGAAATTTTGGGATTCCTTGATATATATATTTAACAAAAAGAATTACATTGATTTAATAATTTATTATAAAGACATAAACTTTGAATCGTTTGATATGGTTAACAAAACAAAATATAAAGTGTAGGTATCTTTTTATATTTTTGTTTGTAAAAGTTATAAATTTTAAACAATAAAGTGTGAACCAATAATAATTTTTTTATGATTTAACCCATTATTTAAAGTTTTCTTTATATTAATAAACAAAATATAATCCTTGTTTTACAAAATATTAAATTTATTTAAAGAATAAATTTACAGAAACTTGTTAAAGTGATTTAAAAATAAGTAAAGTTTATAAAATTACTTTTAATAATTTTTCAAAATTTTTATATATTTTTTTTGAAGGCTGAAAAATCCTAAAAAGAAAATGTGAGGTTGCCCAGGTTCAAACCCGGGACCTCAAGGTTGGAATGTAGGTGGGTAACCAGTGAACCAAGGCCTTAGCCGCGGTTAAACTTGGTTTCCAAATCTTAAAAGCATCGTATACAAACCACCCCCAAATCTTATGAACCCTAGGTTGATTCGAACCAAAATTGAAGATCAAATCGATGTTGTTAATGATCTAAATCATGGGGCTTTTGTTTCCCAAGTTAATACGTGTATTTAAGTGGATTCAATTACCCGTTTTGATTGAAGATGATGATGCACACTTCGATGAACAAGTCGTGGTTACGTAGCACCGGTTTGATGCTCAAATGATGATGATAATCAAATTCGTTGTACAGGTAGTTTCTAATGACCTCAAGGATGAAAAGCCCTATGTTAATTTCGAGTTTTGAAGCTCTGAATGTGGGGTTCGAATAGTTGCAGGTTCACGATGAGAGGGGTAATCGTACAACCTTGTTTGTGTGTTTTCAGGTGCAATTAGAAGGTGTGAACGATTAGTCGTAGTTAGATAGTCGTTTAGGTTCATTTAATTGAATTATTACAGAGGTTTAATGCCCAAACGGCTATAAGATTAATGGGTTTCAGTTATTCGATCGATTTGAGTTTGTAACAGGCGTTTAACACGTTTAAGGTGCGTATTCAAGTTCGAATCATGTAACCAAAATGACTTGGGTCGGTTTGGGTGTTAAAACCGAGTGTTTTGTGGGTTTTTGGGCTCACCGGAGCCACAACCGGCGGTGGCCGGAGGCCGGCCGGAGAAAGGTGTCGGAAACACGGGAGAAAGAAATGGGGGATTTGGGTTTTTAATTAATTACACACTTAGTCCTGCAGTTTTGTTTTTATTATTTTATGCACAAAACTTGCTTTTAAAGTTTTAAAAATGACAAACTAACCCCCTAACTTAATTTCTTTAAGTTTTTAAATATTTCAAAGATTAGTAATCACTATTATTATTGATATTATTATT